>PVJL010004496.1:17544-43832 GCA_004026885.1 Lyroderma lyra | reverse complement strand
CCCTTTGTTTCCTTCCTGGGGCTGTGGGCTGCACAGGTAGTATGGGTGTAATTATGCCTATCTGTTCTTGGTTTGTCCAGAGGACTCTGCCCTGAGCCTTGGGGTCATTTCTATGTGCTGGTCTCTCAGATCGTGCTGGTTGTGGGCCAAGAAATGCTTGCATAACCTGCTCTTTCTTCCTCCTTCCTGGCTGGAACGAGTTGTGCTGAAGTTCCTCACTGCATCCCTCACTCCCCCTTCTCTTGGAACTGGAGTGATGTTGGGCTGCTGCATCTGGCAGATCCAGTCCACACCTCCTGGGGACCAAAGTGAGGTCCATTGGGCCTCTGGGTCTCTTTCTCTGTCCTAAAGACTGGGTGAGGTTGGGAGTGCTCACCTGCTGCCTTTGTCCTTCTCCCTCCACAGCAGTAGAGTTCCAGGCAGGGTCCGGTGCGTGGTTCACGTCTTCGACACAAGGAGAGGGTCTTTCAGCTGTGTTTATGCATTTTGTAGGGAGTCCTTAGTTGAGCTGTAGATGTTTTATTCATTGTAATCTCCAGGAGAGTTTTTCAACATTTTGTTGTTCCTTTCATATCTAACATTCTTTTAACAGTGAACATTGGAGTGGTTTATAGATGCAAGTTTATATTGTAAACACATTATGGTAATGATATATAATTATAAAAATTTATAATAACATTGATATACTTCCAAGTATATTATTACATATAGTTTTAGTGAGGTTGCTGGTTATTTATATATGAATCCATTGGCAACATTAGAAAAATTGTGACATATTAAGACCTGGAATTTCTGTTTTTAAGAAAATACTTTTATTTGCATATGCCTTCCTCATGGGCTAGCATTCTCTTTGAATTCATAACAGTGAGTCTGTAAAGATAGAAATGTATTTCTCAATCCCCACTCCCTTCACTGTAGCAGTATATTATCTTGCACATAATAGGCATTCATTAACATTTTGTTGAATAAATGCACACATATTAGATCAGTTTGCTTGAAAAGTCCAAAAATAACATGTCCATTAGAAGTGTGACCATTTTAATAAAAATTGTGCAAGCATGTGAAAGAACAAAAATTAGTATTTGAATAATTGCCCATAATAAAAATAATTCTTATTTGCTTGTGACATTTCTGAATTTGCTTTCCACTTTAAGACTATGAGGGCTCTTAAATGTATACTTATGGCAGCTAAATGGATTAGTGTGACCCGGGAAAATATGGTAATTAGCATTTCAAAGTTAACAGAGCAATTTGTGATGGTAAGGCAGGGGTTATCATTTTTATTTACAAAAGGGAAAATATATAGTTTAATAAGATTGTATTAGTTGTCTAAAATTACAGTTATTAAGTTGCTGAGTTAAAATTTGAATCTAGAAATTCTAACATCTAAATTCAAGATCTAGTTTATAGTTGAATTTTGGATTTATTAGGAACATTTGCTAACATTTTCTTTGAACAATCAAGAGTAAAAGAAAAATAAAGATTCTCTTGGAGTTGTTATATGTAGACTACAATCTTAAAGAAATGTAATTCAACCAACATTGCTTCTGCAAACATAATCAGTCTCTAGTGTTTGCAAGGCATCATGAGAGATACTGCAGAAGATACTCAACAAACAAAATAAGGCCTCTATCTTTAAGGAACTTTCAATCTTAGCATTGCCTACTCTGATCTTATTGGATACAAAACAGCTGCCTAGAAAATCTTTGAAGTAATCTAACATTCTTATACAGATATTGAGTCAACAGATAGTCAAGTGTTTTTATTTTTTTCTTGAAAGGCATTATACGAAGCAGGAGAAAGGAGAAAAGGGACAGATGTGAATGTGTTTAATACTATTCTTACCACCAGAAGCTATCCTCATCTTCGCAGAGGTAAGAAGAAGAAAAAAAAGTTTCCTGTAACCTATTTGTAGAAGATGCAATTTTTTTGAGAACAAATAAGAGAAAGAAAAGAAAAATCCCTTAATCAGCATCATTCTTATATCAAATGGATACAGTTTAGTGTCCCTGACCCCTTATTGATATTTGTACTTTTGTTTATCCTCGTAAAGTCATTATTTTATAGTATTTAAAACACATTTTGTGACTTTGGCATGTAGAACATCATTTTATTATTTTCACTGTTTTCTATTCCCCCAACATATTTGGAATAGATGTGACAAAATATGCACATACAATAGAACAAATGAGGTTACAGTAAAGAAAAACAAAACAAAGAACTCAGGGCAAGTGAAGAAAAGAGTATAGAGATATTCCACAAACAAAAACCAACAAGAGTTCTTGCCTTTGAGAACAAATTTAGCTCTTAGGCTCCTGGAAGCGAAGGCAAAGGAAAAGTCATGATAGTTACCTAAGTTCATTATCTTATAATAGCACACTGATTTCCATTGTTAAAATTAAGAGAAATTTACTACACAGTTTTTTATATAAGGAAAGATTCATTTGTTAGGCACTAGCTCTGATGCAGTGGTATGATTGTCAGTCACATGCCATTTGTGATAAATGTCAATACTTGCAAAAATTTCCCCAAAATATATAGGAGCACCAAAATAGCCATGTGAGTCACATTTTTCAGTTGCGTATTTAGCTTTGAAATGTGTTTTGAAGTTCAGTCATCTCAAGAAATACTTTGAGTCAGTGCCCTGATTTTGCTGAAATTTGCTGAAGAATATAATGCTTTCCACATCTCAGTTTAAATGTAATAATATTCAGTGTTTCAGAAGTACACCAAGTACAGCCAGCATGACATGAACAAGGTTCTGGATCTGGAGATGAAAGGTGACATCGAGAAATGCTTCACAACAATTGGTATGTAGTCCTGGAGGGTGAACATTTTTTTAAATGGAACTTGCATTGTTAATGCTGTCCCACAATTTAAAAAACAAAACAAAACAAAATATAACAGAACAAAAAACAAAACAACTCAGATATAGTTTATCTATGTTTCAGATACACACAACATGTAAGATATGCATTTAGCTAAAGGTATACAATGACTTTCTTGATAATAATACATTATTCCTTTTTTCAAAAAGATAGGCATGTGGAAAATACTTACTGAGCACCTACCTGAGCCAAGTGATGCACCAGGCTGGACATAGTACAAAGGAAAGTCAGAATGGTCATTAAGAGCATAGGATTTGAAATTAAATAAATACAGACTCAAATCCCGGTCTGTCACTTGCCAATTGAATAAACTTGGACCAGTCCAGAGAATTTGATTTAGTAGTTCTTTGGTGTCTTCTGAAACCATCTTTAGAATAAAAGATATTAAAGTTCTCCTGTGTTATTCAGGTGACCAGTCAGGGCTTTGTTAAAATGCGGATTCTGGTTTTAGTAGGCCTGGAGTGGGGCCTGGGATTCTTCATTTCTAACAAGCTCCCAGTCGATGCCAATTCTTTTGCTCCACAGATTACACTTGCAGTAGCAAGCTAGAGAATTTTACCGACTGATACATCTGTTAGTGTTTAATTTGATAACTGCCTCTTAAAGCCTGTCAGTCCACATTAAAAAAATATCTCATTACAACATGGAAAAAAGTATCTATTGTATGGCAGTAGGTCCTTGACACCTATGGGTTTCCTTGTTTCCAAGAAGAGGATACTCAGAATAGCATGAACCATAGAAGTTGCTATTGTTTGGATTTAGGTAATAGGAGATAGGTGACATTGTCAGGGGAAAGAATATACAAAACCACCATCTGGAGAATAGCTTTCTATGAACCAGGTATCCCGTAGGGAAGGGAGGTGAAAAACAGGTGGATAATAAAATCTTGCTCGCAAAACTCCTGTTTCTAACATGAATCTTTCTTCTTTTGTGATAACTATGTCAACTAAAATGTGCCTCTCTTCCAGTGAAGTGTGCCACAAACCAACCAATGTTCTTTGCTGAGAAGCTCCATCAGGCCATGAAGGTAAGATTCTACTTATGTGATTTTCTTAGCTAAGGGAACATTACTATTGGTGAAGAGAACATAAAACCTCACAATGTTTGAAAATCACACTTATTTTAATATCTTTCCATTAAAAAGAATCTCTGTTCTACTCAATTCAAGAGGTAATATACTTCCTTATTAGCATAAAACTGTTAGATTTGTTGTATTTTTTTTATAGGTAAGATGGCAAGATCATTTTGTATTTTTTTTATAGGTAAGATGGCAAGATCATTTTGTACATAATTTGTGCCTTACTTAGGATTTGCATAAAACCTGAGTCAGCACAGGAGAGAGATATACTTTCTCTTTTAATGTGTGATTTTAGTTACCTACTTCTGCTAAGGTTGGAAGTTTCACAGTCTCCTCCATTCTAAGTTTTATTTGCCTTTTTTATTATTCTGTCTTCCATGCCATGGATTAATATGTATTCTAAGATTTTAAAATGTTACACTAAGATTACTGAAGTAGAAAATGTTATTAATATCTATTAAGACACACTCCAACCACTTTAACTTTATTCTTTAGTATTGAACATATGTTATAGGCTGCCACCTGAATACTTGTATTGTGAAAAGTTATAGAGTTGTCTTTTTTTTCCTTTAGCAACTCCAAAATAAGAAAATCTTTAGAGATAGAGCTAACCATTTAACTAACGGTAAAGAGTCCCTGGAAACTATAGGCAATATGCCATTATGTAGTAGGCATCGCAATCCCTGACCCCACATTTGTTCTTATCTGGTGGAGTCATTCTATGAGTAGAAGAGGAACCTGAACCCCAGATTTTGGAAATCATCATAATCTTGCTGTCAGTTAAACTCAGAACTGATAGTAAATAGAAATTAACCAGATGAGAACAGGGGTGAAAGAGATGGGAGGGATGAAGTAGGGTTTGTTCAGCAGGAGGAGGTAGCATTACCCTTCCAAGATAAATACAATTAGAATGGTGGTGCACAGTGGAAGAAGAGGTTGTACAATTAGGCAGGGCATTATACACCCAGATAAGATTATTGGTTTTCATCCTAAAAGAAACAGAATATCATTGAAGGGTTTCAAATAGATGAATTAGATGATCAGGTTCGCAATTTAGACAGGTTACTTTATTTATAATTATTGAATACTTTAGACAAAGGAAAGACTGGATGGTGGAAGACCAATTTGGAGGTTGTAAAAGCTCTTAGCATACAGTTAATGTAGCAGTTGGGTTCTTGACTTTTATTAGCACTTGTGTAAAGTGCATGTGTGCATGTGTGTTTTAATGTGAAGCTAGTTACTCCATAGAAACTATATGGGTGAACAAAAGAGCTTCATGTTCAAACCCACATCCTGATTTATAAAGATTATGTTCTGAATACAAGAGACACTTAACCATCTGTTTTGGACAGGGTATTGGAACACGTCATAAGACATTGATCAGAATTATGGTTTCCCGTTCTGAAATCGACATGAATGATATCAAAGCATACTATCAGAAGTTGTATGGTATCTCTCTCTGCCAAGCCATCCTGGTATGTTGTGAATTTCATTATGCTATCCCTATAAATGATTATTCTTTCTATAACTTCTTTGAAGAGAAAGGCTGACTTACTGTATCTGTAAATTTTATATGTAACAATTAATTTATTCTATTAGGATACATAACTAATAAGTAAACTTAACTTTTACTGGTAAAATATACCAGTGAATTCTGTGCTGAAATATATGCAAAATTTTCAGCAATCATGAAATTATTTAGCTTCCCATACATCAATTTAGCAACAAAAGCATTTTAGTAAAGATAGAATGATTTATTTAGCAATAAGTATTGATCAAAGTGTTAGAAACTTAATTTTAAGTTTTTCCTTAATTTGTCATATATAAAATTCATAAAATACATGTTCATGTGGTCTTATTATAATGGTAATAAATAAAAATAAAGACAATTCAAGGGTTTTGAAGTTATTGAAAGATAGGTGACTATTTAAATTAAACTCATTACTTATAATGAATAACTAAAAATCTACCAAGAACAAGTGAGACAATTATAAGCTTGTAACTTCTTCCCAGGTGAGTGAGTCAGATATTCTTCAAGGTGATCTGAAATGATGCTGTGCTATATTTACTCAATTCTGTGTGACAATTTATTCTTAGAAAATAATAACTCTAATACACAACATAATCAATTCAGAGAAGTTTACAATATCTGCTATAGGAATTATATTATTTGATAAAATATATAATATTGAAATAAAAAATAAATAATTGATGTATTGTGATATATGTGATATATTGTGAGTTTTACAACTCATTAGTCTACTAATATTCTATAATTTAAAAATAACATTGATATGGTTTCAGGTAGCATTAAATATACTTATTTTTCATTCAACAGGATGAAACCAAAGGAGATTATGAGAAAATCCTAGTGGCGCTCTGTGGAGGACAGTAAACATTCCCTTGATGATTTTAAACTTTTTGATCAGAAGATTTTTTAAATCATATCTTTTCATTTCTTTTTATAGATTAAATAGGAAAGTTTCTTCAGCAGCATTATTTTAGCTAAACTGCTTTCTGAAAACTATAGCCTATAAATCATTTTTATATCACAACTGTGTATAATAGAAATAAGTTTTTAAAAAATATATTTACTCCAACTGTAAAATCCGATAAACAGGTTGTTCTAGTAACATTACCTGGGAAAGATGTTTATGTAACAGAAAATAAAATGATTTTACAGGACAATCGGTGTATCACTGGTCCTTCTATTTTGATTTTCTTCTCTGTGTGTAATGCAGTAGTTTAATTTGATATCAGAAGACAGGAGTCTGAATTCTAAATTATAATCACTTAATAAAATAGGTATTACATATTAAATTAAAGAAAATATTCAGAGTTAGAAAATGGACTCTTTACATTTATCATCTTGGTACAGATTATTGAGAGTATCTCTGTATAATAATAGATTTATTGCATCAGCATTATAACAATTAGGCATTCTGCTGTATTTTATGAATTAGTATAAAGGTGAAATGGCAACAGCAATAAATATTCCTCACTTTTTAGAAAATGGTAGTTGCATGTTTAGTATTTTAAAAGAAACTCAGATTTTTCCAGAGTGGCTATAATATTTTATTTTTTCACAATAAATATATGTGTAATCTAGTTTTTCCACAGCTTTGCCAGCATTTGGTATTGTCACTATTTTGTATTTTGGCATTATTTATTTTATATTGTTGAGTTTTGAGAATTCTTTATATATTCTAGATACTAGTGCTTTGCAAATATTTTCTCTCAGTCTGTAGCCTGTGTTTGTATCCTTTTAATAGAATCTTCCTCAGAGCAAATATATTAAATTTTAATGAGGTTCAATTTTTCAATTGTTCCTTATTGATTTTGCTTTTGGTGTCCTATTTACAGATTCTTTACCTAACCTTAAATCCTGAAAGTTTTCTGTTTTTTCCCTAAAAGTTTTATAGTTTTCTATTTTACTTTTAAATTTGTAACCAATTTTGAAATAATTTTTCATGTGAAGTGTGAGACTTAGGTCAAGGTTATTTTTGTTTGTTTTTAGCTTATGGATGTCCAGTTGCTCCCACACCATTCGTTGAGCAGGCTATACTTTCTCCATTGAATTTCTTTTGTACATTTGTCAAAGTATCAATTATTTTTCTCTGACAATTTTCTTACCACATATGTGGTATTTATTTCTTCATCCCCAAAAGAATTGAGTAGAATTTCTGACTATCCTCAGCTGCATTCACTTGATTGTAACTTTATTTACTTTGATTGCTGTCTCTTAATTTCTTTCATGTACATCTGTCCCATGCATCCTAAGGAAAAATTATAATGACTTAGCCCATAATATATCAGCCAAACTGGCAAATATGCTGCTTATTTACAGTCCTTGAATTCTTTAGTTATTTTACTGTTACATAAAATACCTCCCTTGTGTGCTTGTTTGAGAAAGAGAAGCACCAGAGTGGGAAAATCGGGGAAGCTGGGGTGGGTACAATGAAGCAGGATGGATTTATCAAGATATTTTTATCATCACTATTCTACAAGTAGGGTCAAGGTGGTACAAATATTTCTGTCAGTCAAAACCTCTTCCTTTTCCAAATTAAAGAAACTGCCTAAGTGAGTTATTCTCTCTTCATCTTCCTTTCCATCCCATCCTTTGTTCATTTCTGCTCTCCTCTAGTAGGCGCCATGGGAAGAGTTTATCATGCAGGCTCTCTTACCTTCTACCTTCTGCCTGAGTTCAGCCCATAGGAGCACCTGGTAGAACATAGGCGATTGAGGGAGGTATTCTTCCTCCCTTATTCTACACAGATTTATTAGCTTGTATTGTACAATCACAATTGTTTCTCAATGGCGCCAGTACTTCACACTTTCGTATCCTTGCTCCTTGGGCCCTGAGATTCCTGCTGCTGCAGCTCCTCCTTGGGTACTACAGCATTTCATCTTGTTCCCTTTAACCAGCTCACATGTCTATAAATTGTCCTGTAATTAAAATTGTCATCAAAACAACCAGTTTGGTGTGCCAGCCATTTATTGCTTGGACCCCATCTGATAATAGTTTCTAAAGGTGCTTAACAACTTATTTTGTCAAAAACTACTTGAGAAGCTCCTGATAAAATTGCAGACAGTAAATAAGTGGATAATAACTGAAGAGGAGAGTATAAATAGCAATAGAAAAACATTTAGAAGATAAAAATAAGTAGCTTTCCATGATCTTTGAAAAAATCGTTAGACTTCATTAAAGAACAACATCAACAACAAAACCCTGCTGCTGTGTAAAATACCTACTATTAAGAGAATGAGAAGACAGGCCACAAACTGGGAGAAAATATTTGCAAAACAGTATTTGATAAAGGACTGGTATCTAAAACATACAAAGAATACTCAGAATTCAACAATAAGAAAGCAACCTAATTTAAAAAATGAGCAAAACATCTGAACAGGTACCTCACCGAAGACATTTAGATAGCAAATAAGCGTATGAAAAGATATTCAACTTTATATGTCATTAGGAAATTGCAAGTTAAAACAACAATGAGGTACTACTTGACACCTATTACAATGGCTAAAATTAATGCTGTAGAGCAACAAGAACTCTAGATATATAAAGTGGCATCTTCATTTTGGAAGACAGTTTGGCAGTTTCTTATAAAGTGTCATTATACAATTTAGTAATCATATTGCTAGGTATTTATCCAAATTAGTTGAAAAGTTATGTTCACACAAACACTTGCACACAACTGATTATAACGGTTTTATTCCCATCCAAAATTTGAAAGCAACAAGATATCTTCCAAAAGATGAATAAATAAACTGTGGTACATCCACACAGTAGAATATTATTCAACAATGAAAAGAGGTGAGCTCTTGGGATATGGAGGAAAGACATGGAGAAATCTTAAATGCATATTGCTGAATGAAAGAAGCTACTCTGAAAACACTACATACTGTATGAGTCCAACTATTTGACATTCTGAAAAATGCAAAACTATAGAGACATAAAAAGATAAATAATTGCCAGTGGTTGAGGGTAGAAGGGATAAAAAGGTTAAACACAAGACATTTTTTAGAGCAATCAAGCTATTCTGTAAATATTGTGGTGGTGGATACATTCATGATGCACTTCTCAAACCTACAGAACTGTACATATACAGAGTGAACCCTATATGAACTGAATTTTAGTTAAAGATAATGTATCAATATTGGTTCATCATTTCTTCTGCCACATTAGCTTGGTTACAAGCAAGTCACAATGCTCGGATTTAAGGGGAGAGTAATTATTGCAATTATTACCTCTGTTTACTTTTTTGGCTCTGAAGAATGACTCAGAGGAGGTGAGTGCTTTCACAATCACAATTCAGAATTAGGCTGCTTGATTCTAATCCCAGCCAGAACTCTCACTGACTAAGGGATGTGGCCCTCTTACCTTCTCTGGGTCTCAGTTTGCTCATTATAAAATGAGGATATTGCTGGCTGTAGGGGGAAGCAGAGTTCACCACCTTAAAATATGCTTTCTTTTGGGATATTATTTCAAGCTCGTTATTCGCCCCCCCCCGAAAAAAATTTAAAAAGACTCAGGATGAACTTGTGATCCTCCTGTAACTGCCTAAAATAATTTAGATAGAAATTCTAAATAGAATAAGATAGAAAGGGAGCTAGCTAGTACCACAGATAACTACAATTTAAGTGAACTAAGTGTGACAGACAAAGAGAAACCTATCAAGTCTGTCAGATCCTTTTCTGTGTCCCATTGTTTCTGGATGGCCCAGCAATAATTTGTTTATCAAATGTTTACTTTTTCTTTTCTACTTGTGAATTGCTTACCTACCCTTTGAAGTCCAAACCATTAGCTCAAGATGGCATTTAAGACTCAACTGCCTGATTTGCCCTTGGGCCTCATGTTTTTATGAAAACTCTATATATGTCTATGTAAATAAAATGGTTATTTCCTCCTGTTAATCTGTCTAATGTCAATTTGATTATTAAACCAGTCAGAAGAAATAAAAGAAAAAGGAAGAAAATTTTTCCTCTCTAAACTGTGATGAAAAGCAAATGAGATACTCAGTGAAGGGAATCAAAATATTGCCACTCTGAAGCTCATTTTTGAGATACTGATTTTAAGCTATTTATTAAGAAAAAACTCAGAAAGGACTTTGACCCTACCCCTTTGATGTGGGCCAAAGAAAGGAGCCCTCTCCCAACCTTACTATAGACTCCTTTTCCTTGTTCTTTAGCTCTCAGTTTCACCTTTTTCCTAGTCCAAAGCCTTAATCACTATCTTGTTCAATTTTCTCTGGCTCCTCATAGGTAATTACTCCGAAACTTGTAACTCATGTCTCCAGCTTGCTGATTACAGTTGCTAAAGGCAAGCATTCCTTCTAGGACTTTTTGGACCTAGACAGGGGGTAACACCAGAATGACCAGCTGGGTTAGAAGTCAACAGGCCACAGGCTCAATGGACTTTACATCACAGTGAAAAGGGCTTTGAGATCTATTTCTTAGATCAGTGCCTTTAAAACTACTAACTAAATTAACTTTTCCTCATCTAGGGATCATCAGGATACAAGTGGTACCACAACAAGGCTTCCAGCCCAACTTGACCGAAGAAGTCAACTTGACAGATCTCAAGACACCTTCCCTTTTTAGATCAAATAGGGTGAGAGCTCTGTGGATCCCCAATAGGTGGGGACAACGACCATCTTCAGCAGGAAGCAGACACAGAAGACGAGATCTCCAGCCCCTCAGCTTCCCATGGAGATTTTTGGGGATCACGTCTCTCAAGAGAATGTGAGGAAGGCAGATAGAATAGGGGGATCTCGGGACTCCTCTCATGAGACTTGCCCTGCTGGAATAGTCCCCACTTTGATACCACCCTTTCACTAGGAATCCCTGTCCCAGGCTAGGCAGCCACAGGAGGAAGTTCCAGGCAAATACAAGGAAGTTAGAGGGCACAAGAAGCCCACCAGTTTGAGCCAGTTCCTAACACCTGTGCAGTGAGAGTTACAATGAACTTCAACTCACCTGAGCCTCATTATACCATCATTGTAATGTCATATATATGCCCAGAAGTTCATTAATATCATTACAACACACTGAATTCTGAGAAAGGGCATGCGCAGTCACAAGGCATTAAGTAATAGGCCCCTTGTCAATCAGACTTGTCAATCAAAAGACCCCATGTCCAGAGGTGTAACTCCTGAAGACATGGAAGAAAATAAAATTACAAAGCCTTGTTAATCAGGGTTCTTGAACCATTTTCCTGCTTGAGCCTGCTCCCACCTCTCAGGAGTGTACTTTCCCTTTGCCACTAGAGAGAGGCTCCTGAGCCACTCTCCTTGCTCGAACCCACTCCTACTTCTGTGGAGTGTACTTTCTCTTCAATAAACTACCTTTTTGTTTCATCTCTATACTTTGGTGTGTGTCTCATTCAATTCTTTGCTCGAGATACCAAGAACCAGGACATTGCATCGATGAGGACACCCCATTTCTGGTAACACCTTTTCCTGCCTAAGAGATTGCAACAGAGCAACCTGCTTCAAGTAGAAAATCTTAGAATGCCGCTTTAATGTAATTTGAATTAAGTATGGTAAAATAATAATAATAATAATAATAAAAGAGTACATCAGCCAGTCCCTTGTTAGCTAGATACCCCCGGTGTCCCATCATTTCTGAGTTGCCTGGAAAGAATATGCCTGCCACATATGTTCAGCTCTTCTTCAACTACTTATAAATAGCCCATTCTCAGTTTTGAAATCTAATACTCCTTACCCCACTCTCTCTTTTGTCCAAAGATGTCTTATATACCCAATGTTGTCTTATTCTCTTTGGAATTTCGTGTTTATGTGAAATCCCCATGCACAAGTATTAGAACATTTGATTTTCTTCTATTAGTATATCTCTGTTAATTTGATTGTTAGCCAGGTGAACAAACTTAGGTGAGAGGGAAAGCAATTTTTATTCCCACCATCAGAATCTAGCACATCTAAAGAACTTGATAAATACTAATTCATAGTAGCTACTGCTACTATGAGAAGCTTGCAATGCATTTCTACCAAAGTAACCTTCCTCTGATATGATAATGCCTTATAAAATGCCCTTAATATCACAAATATCAGAATGATTTTAGCTATGTTTGTTGTGGTAGGAAGTCAAACAGCACTCAGAGGGTCAGAGAACCAGATTTATTACACCAGCTGGCTCAGAGGAGTTACAGACTCCAAAGTCCGAGCCCCTCTCTAACAGGTTTTTAGGATCCTTATATAGGATTGGGGTGGGGGCTGGCTGATGCGATAAGCAAGCAGGGTTACAGAAGCTAAATGCACACATTAGGCTCCTGGGGGAAGGCATGTGGAGGTGGGAGTTCACAGAATTTACATTAAACAGCTTACAGAATTTACATTAAAAAGCTTACAGAAACAGCTTTGTCTGTAATTTTCCACTTCTTGGTGACACAGGCCAAACAAACAAACAAACAAACAAACAAAACAACACTCACTACAGAATCTTTCAGTCCCCTATTTTCTAGTTCCTTAGGGCCCCAATTTTGCCTTTTTCCTAGGCCCTAGCCTTAATCACCTCGTCAATCAGTTTTCCTTTATCTCTAGCCTTAGACAATAGATTGCTCCTGGCCTGAATCATGGAGTGTCTTCACCTGCCTCCGGCTTTAGGTAATTACCCCAAAACTTACACAACAGGCTGTTAGTATGGATCTCCCAGGATATCTTTTGCCCCACTTTAGTTAATCATTCAGAAAAACTTGTAATTTGTGTTTGCTAAGTGTATTCCCAAAATGTCTCCTGTCTCTAGTCTTAGTTAATCATCCTGAAATTTGTTATTTGTGATGGCAAAACTTTAGTTATTTGTGTTTGCTAGATTTTAGCTAATTATTTTGGTGACTGTAATCTGTGCTTGTCAATTGTAATGATTCCCAATCCATTCCTGGAGGGTGGTGACACCTGAATGGTGAGCTAAACCCAAATTACAGATTCCATAGGGCTGAAGGAAATTTCCATCATGTAGCCACCCTACATCAGTGTTTCAGCCTGCTTTTTAGGCCAGTGCTTTAAAATCTATTAACTGAATCTATTTTTCCTCATTTGGGGCCATTGGGATACAAATGATGCCCTAGTAAGGCTTCTGGCTTATTCTAACCAAAAAAGTCAACATGGACCTCAAGCCCCTTTCCCCTTTTTAGATCAGATAGGGTGAGAGTTCCGTGAATTCCCAATAGGACAATGACCACCTTCAGAGGAAGCAGATACAGAAGATCAGACCTCCTGTCTCTCAGCTTCCCATGGAGATTTAAGAGGATTATGCCTCTCAAGAGGAAAGTAAGGCAGGCAGGTAGAATAGGGATGTTCTTGGGACCCCTCGTATGGGACCTTGCTAGAGTAATCACCCCCTTAATATCACTTTTTTCTAATAATCCCTGTCCCACATAGGCAATTACAGGAGGAAATTGAATTCTGGAAGAAACATATGCAGTTAAAAAGATGATGTCTTAACCCCCTGTCAATCAAAGATACCAAACAAAAGGCCCCATGCCCAGATAGGCATTACATCTTACAACTAAAGAGAGTAAAATTATTTAGGTTTCTTGAGCTACTATCTTGTTCAGGCCCACTCCCACCTCTTGGGGTTGTACTTTCTACTTCTAATAAACTATCTCTTTGTTTCTTCTTATCTTCCTTTCAATAAACTGCTTCTTGCATTCACCTTTATACTTTGGCGTGTGCCTTGTTCAATTCTTTGCGTGAGAAACCAAGAACCGGGTCACCACACCAAAAAGGACCCATTTTGTTACTGGAAAATGGAGTGTCCTCATCGGTGTGGTGTCCAGGTTCTTGGTATCTTGAGCAAAGAATTGAATGAGACACATACCAGAGTGTAGAGGTGAAACAAAGGGATAGTTTATAGAGACAAAGTACACTCCAAAGAGGTAGGAGTGGGCTTGAGTAGGAAAATGGCTCAAGAGCCCCGATTAAGGAGGCTTTGGTACTTTTATTTTCTTTGGCTGTAAGGGGTTGTGCCCATCTGGGTTTGGGACCTCTTGATTGATATCTTTGATTGATGGGGGCTGTGACATTACTTTTTATGGTCCTTGTCTGCTTTCCAAACTCAATTACCTACTGTGATTGTTTTATCTTGGGGCAGGGATTACTAAAAACAGGTCATATCAGGGTAGTGACTATCCCAGCAAGGTGGCCTGGTGGGAGGGGTCCTGAGATCCCCCTATTCTATCTGCCTTTCTCACATTCTCTTGAGAGACATGATCCCCTAAACCTCTATGGGAAGTTGAGGGACAGGAGGTCTCTCATCTTGCATATCTGCTTCCTGCTGAGTGCTGTCCTTGTCCCTACCTGTCAGGGATTCACAGAGCTCTCACTCTATCTGTTTTAAATGAGGGAAGAGGTCTCAAGGTCCACCTGGGAGACCATTCCTTCGAGTCAGGAAGGGCTCGAAACCTGACCAGGTGACATTTGCATCCCTAGATAAGGAGAACCAGACCCAGTTAGTAGATTCAAAAGCATTGGCCTGAAAAGCAGGGCTCAAAGCAACCACTGCAGGGTAGAGTCTGCATCCTGCTGACTTTGGGCTCCACTGGCCACCCAGTTGTCACCATCTATCCAGGAATGGCCTAGGGATGATAGGATTAACAAGCACAGATTCACATCCACCAGGATAATTAGCTAAAGTCTAGCAAACCCAACTAAGTAGAGTTTTATCATCACACATCACAAATTTTAGGATGACTGATCAAGGCTAGAGATGGACATTTTGGAAATATAATAAGCAAACACAAATTACAAATTTTTCTCTGAATGATTAGCTCAAACCAGGGCAAAGGCTCTCTGGGAGATACAGGCTAAAAGCCTATTGTTTAAGTTTTGGGGTAATTGTCTAAAGCAGGAGGCAGGATAAAGACATTGCAAGATTCAGGCTAGGAGCAATCTATTGTTTAAACTAGAGTTAAAGGAAAATTGATTGAGAAGGTGATTTAAACTTCAAACTAGGAAAAAGGTGAAACTGAGAGCTGAAGAACTAGGGAAGGGGAGTCTATAGTGGAGGTGGGGAGAGGGCTCTTTTGTTTGACCCATATCAATTTTCCAGTAACAATGACAAAGATAAATGGAATGAGATTTGTTGCATGCAGTCAACTAAGTTATGGATTATATTCTTTAGATTTTTGTCTTACTGCAGGTTATTACATTTAACGCGTCAGTCTTTTAAGTACGGGAAAGCTTATTTATTGACTATGTTTTTCTGTGAATGTGGAAATATAAAAGGATCCAATGTAAATGTAGGAAAAGTACCTGTGAAAAGGAGCATAATAGAATGCAAAACATTAGATAGGAGATAAGGAAAAAAATTAAAAATGACTTGGATATAGCAACATACCAAGAATTGAAGTGTACATACGTGTGCGTGCATGTGTGTGCATGCATGTGTGTTTATTTTAGGCCTAGTAAACAAACAACAAATAAAATTTTCACTGCTAAAATCTTTTCTAAAAGAAAGGGTTTATTGAGACCATGTCTTGAGGCATAAAGTCTAAACCACCAGCAGGAAGACTAGATGGGCAAGTAAAATTTGTCCACTGTCTTGGAGTTGATGGGTGCTTTGTACATTAGTTTTGGGAAAGAAAGATATAAATGGTGTTGAAAGAATTTAAATTGGCTACAGATTAGTGGGTCAGGAAAAGGTGAAGTGGGGGCAAGTTTAGGCTAAGTTCATGGCCTCTAACAACTGCTTACTACTTTTGCTTGGTTGCAGGCGGCAGTCCTGAAAGTTTATACATACTTGGGATGTGGCGGCCTCTGGTGGTCATTATAGAAATTGGTGCAAAGCTCCAACATACACTAAGAATAATGGCCATCCATTGGTAGTTTCCCTGCAGCTATTAACTGGTTAAATACTCTGGTCTCTTTCGATTATTCACCAGTTTATATAATTTAATTTAGGACATTTCAGAATATTTTTTTGTCAGGCCTCATACACCACAGGAGTCCATAGAATTTCAGTCTTAGTCCCAAGCTGAGTCATTTACCAAATGATTCATCTGGACAAAAGACTGTTTTGACTTGGCCAGTGTAATGGAAATAAATGTCTACTCTCTTGCTTCTAACTGGAAACAATTATTGTCATTCTACTTTCATGAAGATTGTGACTGCTGGAATATTTGTGTTTTAGGAAAGAAAACAAACTATGGATTTGAAATGCCTTGACTTTTATATTTTAAATATTTTTTTCCTGGGTTTTCTAGCATCTGTGTGTTTTCTTTTTAAATTCTCTATGTTCAGTTCTCTAATTTAGTCTTTCTAAATCTATTACCATAGGAAAAAAAATACCAGAGAGACACACACCAAACTTCTCCACATAGTCATATAGCAAAACCAACTTCTACGTTAATTTTCAAAAGAAGGAGAAAAACTTACTGGTTTATCTTCAGTGGGATAAATATTTCAAGTCAATCATAAATTTCATAAGCAGAAAAAATACAGACAAGCATGGCCATGTGGCAAAATAAAAATGTGGGATCGTTTTTCAAAAATTATGAAGAATTTCAAGATGGTAAGAGCAGTCTCTTAAACCACAGTAGACCATTAAACTGTGAAGTTCTTTTGAACAGCAGCCGCTATGATACTCCACAAGTTGTACACTCATGAAGCTGACTCTGAACGTAACGCCTTTATGTGTTCTAAAATAATCTATTCTTCATAAACCCTCTTACTCAGCTTCAGGATGGGAAAATGCACTGTTAGTGCCATCTAGTGTGAATTTTAGTCTGACATAATAGTCTACTTTTGGATACTCCTGTATCTGTCTAGAAAAAAAATAAACAGCTTAGTTTCTCAGTTTCTCTTCCACTTTGTCCTCTGGGTACTCTAAGAACTTCTGTAGTGTGCTGAGATAAAGGGTGCAATTACAGAGGGAAGAGTTGAGATCTCTGGCTCTGTGTCCCCTAACCCTATTGTTTTCTGGTTAACATGTCTTATCTACCTGGGGGAAAGTTGACTTTGGAGGTTAACTTGGGATATGAGAGATTGGCTGATTGTTCTAGAGAAACTTCCTTAGGTTTTAAACAAGATAACATGCAAAGTTATTCTTTCCTCCAGTGGTTTGGAAAATTGGGAGAAAGGCCAGATTAACCAAAGGCAAAATAGAAGGTTTTACATTTTTCTCTCCATTTAAGCTTCGATATGTGAAATTTATGATGTAGTCATGTATGATAGTTTTTCTAAGATTACTCTTTTTGATATCCAAGGAAATAGTGATTTATGTTTTGGGTAAGTTTTATTATGTCTTTTACTGAAACCAAAACCAAAACCTAAAACAAAAAACTCCACATATATATAAAATCACAAATTTGACTTTAAAATTTAAAGAAACATTGCAGTAAAATCATGTATTAAATAATGTCTTTTTAAATAATGTCTTTTTAAAAAACAATGAATACAGTTAATTCATTATTTCTCCTTGTTTCTCACTGTTTTGATGCCTTTCATGAAAAAGATACAAAAATGCATTCAATAGGGAAGCATTTATACATCATGGGGCTTATCATTGCTTATTTCTCATATAATATTTCTATTTTAAATAATCCCCTTTACTGGTTCTTTGCCATCTTTATTTAAAGTATGCAAGAATTTCCCATCTTAAAAGACAAAACAAATATGAAAACAAAAATAGTGTTTGATCCAGTTTATGACCCTGGCTTTTGGTGCCACCACAAGCATAAGTTACTCACTTCAATTAAGTAATGAGTGAATCGTCCCAGGGACTCTGTAGTGAGAAATGACATCAAAACAGACTTGAAAGGAGAAACTCTGACCCACTGGGACGTTCACTAAACCATCCCACCTTTGTGAGTCTTTCTTGGAGGTGAATATGTCCATGTAGGTGTTAGAAGCTCCCTTGATCTTTGTCCAAAGGAAACAAATTGTGCTGTTATAGTGCAAAGGCTTCATTCATAATGAAAATATTCCATCATAACTATTCACATTATGCAAAGAAGCAAAATGATAAATATGCTTAATTCAAAGATAACCAAGAACACTCTAACATTTTCTAAAACAAAATGCTGGTAAAAAAATTAAGAACTATAAAATTGGGGTGGCAGAAGAGGGAGGGGGTCAAATAAAGCAGTAAAAAATAAAAATAAAAACCATGTCATTAAATACAGTGAGAATTAGTATTCATTTCAATACTGTTTTTATATGTGTGTGTGTGTATGTGTATTTGTACTTGCCAATTGTTCCAGAAAAATGCAGAAAATGCTACAGTGAAAAATGCTAAAATACTAAGAATAAAAGTTTCTTTACTTGTTGTGGAAATCATGTTTTTTGACAGAAGGCACAGAACTGGACTTTAATGTTTTTGGCATGATTGTCACATAGTGTAAAAAGCTTCTAAGTTTGCCTGTAGAGCGTCAGGTACCTCCTGAGATATGTGCTGGGCCATTTAGGGGTATGTGAAAAACAATCAATAATGTTGTAAAAACAAGTAAAGTTAAAAAAATGCAAAACATTAATTATGGAACAAAAAAGGTTAAGTTTGAATCACCGTTAATGGAGACACTTCAAAATTAGATCACGTTAGTGAATGATGATTGATAAGGGCGTGGCTGTGAACCTGTCCCCCAAACCATTCTTCTACCCATCAATATGCACAGTTTCAGAACAATCTCTTTATGACATTTCTAGAACTTCCCTAAACATATAAATACATCCACAGCCAGACTGTTTGATCAGTTTAGCTATTGACTGAGTAAAAGTAAATGTGTGGTCTTTAATCATGATTCTTTTCAAGTAAATTTTTATTTAATGTTTAAATACTTGATTATTATCAATATTTAACTGCATTAGGAATATTGTAAAATTAAATCTGTGCTTTGTATTTTTAGTGTAGTCATTTTTCTTCTCTAACTTAGTACCTCATTTCCACTCTTTACATTAAGAAAGACACTGAAGAAAAGTATCAGTATTTAAAAATAGCTGTTTTAAAAAACAAGGGGTACAATTTGTAGAATTGGGTTTAAAAGGAGTATATACACAAGTGGGAAAACGTTGGGAACCACTGCTCTAAGAAGTTGTGAGGACTATCGTTGTCATACAAACAGGAACATCATTACTTGGTTGTATTTTTTTTTAACTGCTAGACTTCAACATTTCTGTTCTTTTTCTCAGGAGAATCTATTTTTTAAGAATGGTATGTCAGCATCCTTTTTTAGGTATATATTAGCTATTGTGTTTTGTAGTGCACATTTTATATTGATTTTAAATGTGTAAATTCATAATTTATTTCAAAATTATTGCTGGTGGAAATTTTCTGCCCTGGTTTTAGCCAACTTTGGGTCTTTACTGCCATCTAGTGATTAACTTTAAAAACTTCCTTCTAAATATACAGGTATAAAGTACAAGACAAATGTCAAAGAACTGGAAAATATGTTTTCTATTTTTTTTGTAATTTATTGTCTAGCCCAGGAAACATAAAATGTAGGCATAAAAAGTATGGGAAGACAATTTTAAATGAATGTAAAAGATGAAAAATTATGATCAATAGAGGAAACTGTATGTATAACATATGCTTTTATATTTATTATATTAATTATTTATACTTGAAGTGAGGCATTAGAAAGCTAGCATTTTTCCTAATTTAGTTATACATTTCATGGGATTAATGGAGCATAGATTTTTAGAGATGATGCAAACCACTTTTGTCCTTCTTATTCATATCTCCTAAAAGAGTTTATTCTACACTACTTTGCTGAAATGACCCTGGCCAATCAACAGTGATTTTACCCAAGAATACAATAACTATTTTTAGTATTTATTTTCCTGGGCTCACTTGCATCATTTGACATATTCTTTTATGTTTTTCCCTCTACCCATGACTTCAGTCCTTTGGTTCTCCTGGTTTTCTGTTATTCCTCCTTTTTAATGGATTCCTCTGCCTTTGCTTAATCTTTAAGTGATATTGGTTGTCCAAGTCTGTTTGGGCTACTCTGACAGAATACCACAGGCTAGGTGGCTTATGAATAGCAGAAATTTATTTCTCACAATTGTGACGGCTGGAGAAGTCTAGATTCAGTGACTGATGAGAGCTCATTTCTAGTTCATAATAGCTGACTTTTCATTGTAACTTGCACAACAGAAGGAGCAAAAGGTCCCTCTGGGTCCTCTTTTATAAGAGAACTAAATCCCATTCATGATGGCTCTGCTTTCACGACATAAACATATCCCAAAGGCCCTGCCTCCTAACACCATCACTTTGGGGATTAGGTTTCCACATAGGAATTTTGGAGGGACACAAACTTCCACTCTATAGCATCCATATTACCCCTGGTGGCACACTTGGTTCACTAATGGTCACGATATCTTTCACATGCATGTCTTTATCTTTCATTTGTATTTCGATGACCTTTAAATCTAATATGCAAGGACTGATTCCCCAGAGCTCTAGCCTGCACATCTAGTGGGCTGCTAAACACTTAGATGTCCTCCAGGAAACTAAAGCTCACCATGCCTACACTTTCAATCTAAAAGTGAATTTTGGTTCTGTTGAAGAAGTGAACGCATCTGTGAGAGATGGCATAGGTATGACGACCTGTTACTAGAGTCCTCATGGCTATGTTGGTAAAAAAATGAAAGGTAGTGAGTGCACTGATTATAGTTAGTGCTAAATACTGGAGTGGAAACACACAAACAAAAGAAAACAATAATGTTTACTAGCAAAAGCACTTTCCTGGCTATTAACACTATAAACTATCAATGAAAATTAATAACTCCTTTTAGGATTCAGTAATTTGGAAACAGAAGTTTGGAAGAAAGCATGCCTGTCCTTGGATAAATGATTCACTTTTAAATACTCTTTGCTTTTCTGTCCATAGTACTGTATCGATGGACTCAGATTTAGTGCAGATTGCCCAAAGTTGGGTCACCCACTAAAGGAAGATTTTCAAATGTTGAAGACCATTAGTATCAGACTGAAGTTTGTACCTGACACAATAAGAAGAAATGAAAAGGAAATAATAAAAATAGAAATGTAAGAGAGAAATAAAAAAGCACCCTTTAACAGTATATGGAATTAGATATTATTAAATTACTTCTTTCAAGGGATCTTTAAAAGTTATTTCTAAAGACTAAATTATTTTCTTTACACTAGGAACATTTTATTCTTTCTCAGTTGTGCAGAAAAAAAAAGATATTTTGGCTTTTTTTTTCTTTGGTCCATTCTTAAAAAACAATAGCAAGACAGAACTAGGAAATACCTTACATCATTGTAAGTACTTGTTTACATATTTATGTATTTATACAAATAACTGTTTACATGTTATAAATTAAGAAAATGACATATCGCCTTGTATAATGTTATTTCATCTCATATTCTCAATTTTCTGAATTAAGTGATAGAGAATTTAAAGTATCCGTTCTAAAGTCTCTGAGAAAAATGAAAACATACTGGCAGAATACCGTAGCTGAGATGAACAACCTAAGAAAGGAAATCCATGAACAAAAGGAACAATTTAACAAAGCAATTCAAAATATAAGGAAGAACCAGATGGAAATTGGAGAGATAAATAATACAATAAAAGAAGTGAGAAATGAAATAACTGCTGTAGGAAAGAGGGCCAACCAGATGGAGAAAAGAATTAGTGATATTGAAGATCAGAACATGGAAACACCTCAAAAAGAAGGAGATAAAGAATTTAGAACCAAAAAGATGGAAAGAACTCTGCAAGAATTCTCTGACTCCATGAGACAAAACAACATCAGGATAATAGGATTAGAAGAAGGAGCAGAGCACTCTACAGAGAACATAAACAAATAGTAGACAAGAACTTTCCAAACCTATGGAAAGATCTGGAACCCCAAATTCAAGAAGAAAACAGGTCCCCTGGACCCTAGCAGATCTTCTCCAAGACACATGAAACTAAAGATGTAAAAAACTAAAGACAAACAGACAATTCTCAAGGCAGCCAGGGGGAAAAAATTATAACCTTTAGAGGAAAACCCATCAGGCTGGCATCAGACTTCTCAGCAGAAACTCCACAAGCCAGGAGGAAGTGGAATCAAATATTCAAAACTTTAAAAGACATAAACTTCCAGTCAAGAATAAATTATCCAGCAAAATTATCTCTTAGATATAAAGGTGGAATAAAGACCTTCTTAGACACACAGAATCTGCGGGATTCTTTAGCACGAGGACAGAACGTCAAGAAATGCTGAAGGAGGCTCTTTGACCTGAAACAAAACATCAGGACAAATGGAATAGAGTTGGGGCAACAAGAAAGAAACAAAAATAAAACAATAAAAAAAAAGTAATAGCCACAGGAAATCCTCACATATTGATCATCATTCTAAAAGTGAATGGACTGAACTCACCAATATAGACACAAAGTAGCAGACTGGATTAAAAAACAAAACCTATCCAAATGCTATCTCCAAGAGACACATCACAGCCATAAGAACAAATCCAGATTCAGAGTGAAAGCATGGAAAACAATACTCCAAGCAAATGGTAACCACAGAAAAACAGGAGTTGCTGTATTGATACCTGATGAAATAAACTTCAGGTTAAAAAAGATAACAAGAGACAAAGATGGACATTTCATAGTGATACACAACACAACAGCAAGATTTGACACTATCAATATATATGCTCCCAACCAGGAAGCACCAAAATATACAAAGGAACTACTAACAGATCTGAAAGGAGAAACTGACAAAAGCACAATCATTGTAAGAGACTTAAATACCCCTTTAACAGCCATGGACAGATCATCCAAACAGAACATAAATAAGGAAATATCAGCTCTAAATGACACATTACAGTAATTTACAGGACACTTTATCCAGCAAAAAGAGACTATACCTTCTTTTCCAGTCATATGGAACATTCTTAAGGATAGACCACATGCTGAGACACAAAAGTAGCCTCAGCAAATTCAAGAAAATCGAAATTATACCAAGTGTATTCTCAGACCACAAAGCTTTGAAATTGGAGATCAACTGTAAAAGGAAAGCAGAAAAAAAACACATATACATGGAGATTAAACAACAGCTTATTAAAAAATGACTGGATAAAATATCAAATAAAAGAAGAGATTAAAAATATACAGAAACTAATGACAATGAAAATACAATATATCAGAATTATTAGGACACAGTGAAAGCAGTAATAACAGAGAAATTTATATCATTACAGGCCTATCTTAAGAAACAAGAAAAATCAGAAGTACACACCTTAGCATCCCGTATTGAAGAACTATAAAAAGAAGAGCAGACAAAACCCAAAGTCAATAGAAGCAAGGAAATAATAAAAATTAAAGCAGAGCTAAATGAAGTAAAGAACAGTAGAAAAATTAATATTACAAAGAGCTGGTTCTTTGAGAAAGTCAACAAAATTGACAAAGCCCTGGGTAGACTAATCAAAGGATGAAAGGAAAGGGCACAACTGTCCAAAATTAAACATGAAAGGAGAGAAATTACCACTGATATCACAGATATAAAGCATTATAAGAAAATAGTATGAAGGGCTTTATGCCACTAAATTTAACAATCTTGAAGAAACGAACAAGTTTCTAGAAACTTATAGCCTACCTAGACTGAACCAAGAAGAACTCAAGAATCTAAACAGACCAATCAATAGCAAAGAGATTGAAAGGACTATCTATAATCTCCCTAAAGGGAAAAGCCCTGGATCAGATGGTCTCACCAGCAAGTTCTACCAGACATTCCAAGAATTAATGCCTATCCTTCTCAGACTCTTCCAAAAAATTGAAGAGAAAGCAGTACTTCTTAACTCATTCTATGAGGCCAACATTACCCTGATACCAAAGACTGGTAAAAACAACACAAAAAAAGAATACTATAGCCCAATATCTCTGATGAACACAGATGTAAAAATCCTAAACAAAATATTAGCAAATAGAATACAACAATGCATCAAAAAGATCATACATCATGATCAAGTGGGATTCATCCCAGTAGCACAAGGATAATTCAACATATAAAAGTCAATCAATGTGATACACTACATAAACAAAATAAAAGATAAAGACCATATGGTCATTTCAATTGATGCAAAAAAAAAAAAAGCTTTCAACAAAATACAACATCAATTTATGATCAAAACACTAAATAAAATAGGTATAGAAGGAAAGTATCTCAACATAATAAAGGCCATATATGACAAGCCCTCAGCTAACATCATACTGAATTGGGAAATGATGAAGCTTATTCCCCTAAAATCAGGAACAAGACAGAGAAGCCTGCTGTCACCATTGCTATTCAATATAGTACTCGAAGTTCTAGCCACAGCAATCAGGAAAGAGAAAGAAATAAAAGTATCCAAATTGGGAAAGAAGAGGTCAAATTGTCACTATTTTCAGAGGACATGATTTTTTTTTTTTTTTGTATGTGGATAGTTCCCTGGCCAGGAATCGAACCTAGGCCACAGAGCTGACAGTGCCAGCAACGAAGCCTTAAACCACTACACCACCAGGGAACTCCAGGTGACATGATTCTTTATATAGAAAAATCCAAAGATTCTACCAGGAAACTATTAGAAAAAATAAATGAGTACAGTAAAGTCGCAGGATACAAAATCAATGTACAAAACTCAATAGCATTCCTATATACAAACAACGAATCCTTAGAAAAATAAATGAGGGAGTCAAGTCTTTTTGCTATCCCAACAAAAAGAATGAAATACCTGGGAATTAACTTAACAAAGAACATGACAGACTTATACACGGAAAACTGTAAGGCACTTTTGAAAGAAATTGAAGCAGACATGAAGCAATGGAAAGATATCCCTGTTCATGGATAGGCAGACTTGACATTGTTAAAATAGACATTTGCCCAAAGCAATCTACAGATTTAATGCAATACCTATCAAAATCCCACAATCATACTTTCATGAAATAGATCAAAGAATTATCAGATTTATATGGAACCATAAAAGACCTCGAATTGCCAAAGCAATACTACATAAAAAGAATAAGGCTGGTGGCATTACATTCCCTGACTTCAATTTATATTACAAAGCATCAATAGTCAAAACAGCTTGGTATTGGCAGAAAAACAGAAATGTAGACCAATGGAACAGAACTGAAAACCCAGATATAAACCCACAAATTTATGGGCAAATAATCTTTGATAAAGGAGCAAAAAATATGCAATGGAGAAAAGACAGCCTCTTTAGTAGGTGGTGCTGGGAAAACTGGAAAACCATATGCAAAAGAATGAACCTGAGCTGTGAACTCTCTCCATATACAAAAATTAACTCAAAATGGATTAAAGACCTTCATATCAGACTTGCAACAATAAACTGTATAGAAGAAGACATAGGTACTAAACTTATAGACCTAGGACTCAAGGAAGACTTCATGAACCTGACCCCAAAGGCAAGGGAAGTAAAAGCAAAAATAAATGAATGGGACTATATCAAACTAAAAAGCTTCTGCACAGCAAAAGAAACCATCAACAAGGCAAAGAGACAGCCAACTGAATGGGAGAAAATATTTGCAAATAATGCATCAAATAAGGAACTAATATATAAAGAACTAATAAGACTTAACAACAAAAAACCAAACAACCCAATTGAAAAGTGGGCAGAAGAACTAAACAGACACTTTTCCCACGAAGAAATACAAATGGCCAGCAGACATATGAAAACATGCTCATCCTCATTAGCTGTCAGGGAAATGCAAATCAAAACCACAATGAGATACCACCTCACACCTGTGAGAATGGCTGTTATCAACAAGACAAGGAATAACAAGTGCTGGAGAGGATGTGGAGAAAAAGGAACTCTGGTACACTGCTGGTGGGAGTGCAAACTGGTACAACCAC
>PVJL010004496.1:0-17444 GCA_004026885.1 Lyroderma lyra | reverse complement strand
CGCAATCCCCCTTCTGGGGATCTACCCAAAGAACTTGAAAACCTTTGCCCACAAAGACTTATGTACCCCAATGTTCATTGCAGCGCTGTTCACAGTGGCCAAAACATGGAAACAACCAAAGTGCCCTGTGACAGATGACTGGATACAGAAGCTGTGGTGCATATACACAATGGAATATTACTCAGCTGTAAGAAAAGATGAAATATTGCCATTTGCAACCAAATGGATAGACCAGATCATCAGGCTAAACAAAATTAGCCAGACAGAAAAAAACCAAAAACTGTATGACTTCACACATATGCGTAATATAAAACTGAAAGCAACAAAGAAAAACAAACAAACACCCATGGACACAATAGATAGTTTAATGTTTATTTGGGGACAAGTGGGGAAGGAATGGAAGAAGTGGAAAGAGGTGGGAGAGGAGGGAGGGGGAACTAAATATATGGTGATGGAAAGAGAACTCACACTAGGTGATGAACTCATACAACAAGTCGACAATGCACTATAGAATTGTACACCATAGAGCCTATGTAATTCTTGCTAACAAATGTCACCCCAATAAGTCTAACAATAAAAAAATGGATTAAAAATATTTTCTGACAAAACCATAATATAATTATCAAAATCAGGACATTGAAACTGATACAATCCTCCTGATTAATTCACATTCCTACTTTATATTTTGCAATTGTCCCAATATCGTCTTTTATAGCCGTCCGTCATTCCATCCTCCCAAAAATATCTGATCCAAAGTCCAATCCACAATCACACTGTGTATTTAGTTGTCTTTTCTCCTTAGCTTTCCTTACTCTGGAATAATTCCTAAGTTTATCTTTGATGTTCATAATTTTATCATTTTAAAATCCATTAATATTATAATTTCCATTAATTATAATCCATTAATTCTAGACACATATTGTCTAGAATTGGACAGCAGAAGCTTTTCTGGGAATTCTGTGTCATTTTGACATGCCTCTATCATTCTCTAAGAACTTCTACATTTTCTGGCTAAAATATACACTTGAGGCTCACTCATCTATACTTCCCAATGTGAGCAAGCTCTGGAATCACTCATTTCTTCAAAGAACGCTGGTATTTTTTAAGGGAGACTAATTTTAGGAACCAAGATCTGATCAGCGGGTGTGCTTACATACTGGACTGTGATTTTTTTCGGACTGCTCAGCACACAGAACAAGGAAATAAATGTGTGTATGTGTCCACTTTGTATGTGTATTTACTTGCATACCTGTGCCTCTCTGATGTCTCTCTGTGCATTCTGATATTACAGCCCCAGGAAAAGATATTCACAATTTTATACGAATGAATTTGCATTTTGACTTCAAAGATTTGATTTTTTTTCTTTGGGTTACTGGACTCAGTCTTTCCGGAAAGACTAACAAAGTTTGGGTACTTCAAGTACAAGGCTCACATGGGTACTGCCACCTGGTGGGCCTCTGATGTAAGTTCAGTGGTCATCCTAACAGCCATCTACGTTCTCATATGACTCTGTATTTATACTTACGTAAATACATTTACTACAAGCTGTATAACTTGGTATGAATTGCAAAAGTAATTAAAAACAAACCTAAGTTTCCATTAATAAACAACAATAATGTTTCCAGGAACATTTCTAAAGGACAGCCTGAAATTATTGGCTTTATATTCCAAGAATTTTTAGATAGAGGTTGTGATAACTTATGAAATGGGAATATCTTAATATTCTTCTTTATATTTATTTAGCCTATATCTCTTCAGGAAAAAATATAATTGATTTGCTTATATGTATATAATATATGCTAGTTTACTGGAGTGTGATTACTATGAAATTGATGAAAGATAGTTGATGGAGGATGAAAAATTTTGGGGGTAATTTATTTCTTAGACCAAATACAAGAATCTATATGAAATTAATTCAACTTGCTATTATATTACACTTTCTGTCTCTTCCAATGTCTTTTTAAAAAATCACTGAAGAGATTATTGACAAAATCTGTACACCTGTATATTAAGGGACAGTAATTTTTGGAGGCCAAGGTTTCTCTGAAGTATATGAAATTATTTTTTTCCTTTTAGTGAAAGAGAGGTCCAATTTGGTTTAGTAAACACCTATTCTTCTTGGGAGAAATTGTCATTTGTAAAGATAAAAAACAAATTACATTCTGAAACAAATTTGTAAATGCCTCCTTCTGTATCTGCTAGTGAAGTAGAAGAGAGTATGATGATTAATCTCATTTTTACCACTAGATGGAGATATTGTCATTTATAGGAGAGTAAATCTGTGTTACATATTTTCCTGCTCTCAGAATCAGAGAAATCATATATGTCCTCTGTGACCCATAGCATGCATTTTCCATAACCTCTTTCCATCTTCAATACACACCCACACTCCTCCCCACACACACACACACAATAGTATGCTAGTTGAAAGGCCCTGAGTAAAACTAAAAACAACACACCATCTCATGAGTTAATAATGGATTGGCCACAATGGAGCTGCAAAATAAATTCAGAGAGAAATATCCAGCAATGAGACTGACATTGTAATTACAAGAGGGAAGTGCAGGTTTGTCCTGAAGCATCAATGCATTTTACATGGGTAGGATAGAGCTGTAATCCCATCAGCCTGCAACTGCCACAGGAACAGAAGGACCCTAAAAATAGAACCCCTGTAGTAATCTCCCTGGATTACTAAATTCAGTAACTGCTTGGCAACAAATCAGGGAAATGTTTGCGGAAAAGGATTTAAATATATCATGAAGTTTTATCTGCATTATGGAGAAATCCACAAGGCCCCAATTCAGAGCTACTGCTTTGGGGTCTGCTTCCAAACAACCAAGATCTTTTTGTCAAAACATCATCTTACTGACCTGCCTTTTGCTATTTAATAATATTAAATCCATTTGTGGCAGGAACAAAAAGAAGTTTTCAAAAGGGGCTTATTGACATCATTCTCTGATGCCCAAATTTTATACCACGAAGTCCTTACAAGTTTACTTTTTGAATGATGGTACAGAAGTTAATTAAGAGACAATGTGGATTCTTGTGAAAACATCATTTGAAATAAAGGTAAGGTTTTGTTTGTTTTCTTTTCTTTTTTAACCTATATCCAAAGATGTGTGTAACATATTCCTATCTATATAGACAGAAAGGAGTTAAATATTTTAGATGTGTGCTAAGTGCTACTGATTGAGGAGAAATATTTTCTCTTATACACCATGAAATCAGATTCAGAATCCAGAATAAAGCAAAAACAAGTGCTTCTGGTATAATTATTTCGCAGCATTTAGGATTAATTATTTTGAGGGCATTCATTGTAGTTTTCTACATGTCAAGAAATTGCACACAAGAATTTGGCTTCTCAGCCCCACATTTCCTCTTCAGGTCCAGAAAAGCTCTCCAAAGTTTCCTTTGCTCAGCGCTCCAATATTCAGAATTCATTTATTTTCTTTCTGTAACTGGTACTGATCACTTCTCATTTCCTCAGGATCCTCTCCTCTCCCAGGATGATACATCTCCCCACCCTGACATCTTAGTGACTCCCCCTAAAATCCTCTAGTCTTCTCTTTTCTTTCACTGGAAAGCACTTAAAGGAATCAGAGAGTGACTAAATAACGAATATAGGAGAACTTCAGAGAGTGCAGCCAAGATTTCGCTTCTAAAGCCTACACCTGCCTCTGAGATGATTGTATTCAAATTCTATTACCTCTAGAAATCTTAATCTCTCTTTTATTTGCAATGCTATTTCCTCACCATGTAGGTGACATATGCCAATGTTAATTTCACATGCATGATTTTCTTTAAAAATGTATAAAATACAGAAAACGTTGGACACTGACTCTAGTTGGCATTCTTTTTTTTAAATATATATACTTATTTTGAAGTCTTATTTCTGTGTTTTGGGGGGGTGGGGGAAATAATTTCTTTCATTAATCAATAGTCAAATATTCTGCAATTATTACTTTCGCTTTAACAAATCATAAAATTTCAGAATCTTATCAATATTGGAAATTTTAATATAGACATAATCATCATCAATATGAAATTATACAAGTGTGAAATATAATGACAGAATGTCAAGCAAGAAAAATTATAACTAATGTGTAGCAAATTCTCATAAACCCTATGATTTTTAGTATATAAACAAAATATTAATAACATTCAACACCATTTTAATAATATTAAAACTGATGAGTTTACATAGCATAAAAATTTTTTTGGACAGTAACAACAAAGCATTTGAACAATGTTTGTTTGGGGTTGTAATATAATAACTATTTGTATGGCTACCATGCCTTTAAATCATCCCTAAATACATACAATAAAATTGCCCTGTAACACAAACCAATAAACTTTCGAATTTAGTATTAAAAAAATAGGTTTGTATTGGTATTTATCCATACAAACTAGGTAAATTTTTATTCTCTTTCATATGACACAGTGGTACAGAGTATTCTGGTGAATGGAATATATTTATTGCTTGATATATTACTATTATAAATACCAATGGATACCAAAATCATATGGCTTTTGTTTAGACTATTTGGCTTTTCTTTGTATTTGCTCTTTGTCTCTTTCCTTTTGGTTCCTTAAATAATTGGAAATTATTTCTTCATCAATATATTAAATATTAAAATCAGCTTTTTTTAGTTTTATTTATCTTAAGTAAGATGAATTTTGCACATAAGTAAGTAAAGTAACACTCACTTGGTTATAGGAAAATGTAGAAGTATTACTTTACTTGCTTATAAGAAAATGTAGAAATTAGTGAAAATCAAGTCAATTAAATATTAGCTGAGCACCAATATGAGTACACAGCAGATTTCTAAGTATGCTGTCCATACAATAAAATGAACAAATCTTAAGTGTTCAGTTCAATGAATTTGATAATTACACAATATTTTAAAGTGAAAGAATAATGGCAACATATTTGTTAATATTTAAAAACACTGCAAATTCTTACATCCCTGTTCCTCAGTCCTTGTTCTCTTCATCCCTCTGCAAGATTTGACAACCTTTTAAATTCCTTTAGACTTTTCTTCTTTTCTTCCAACTATTCTTTGCTCACTTTCTTTCCTTTTCTGATAACTGAATATCTTTCCCTAGATTTGGTCTTTGGCCACCGACTTAGTTCATTTTATTCAAACTGTATATAGATACTGTATGAGGATGAGATCTTCTGCATGAATAACTTTCAAAGCTTAACCCCCACAATGCCAACTGTCTTCAGAATATTTTTACCAAATGTTAGTTTCACTTCTACCTGCAGACACATGCTCATGTTGGAATCGGTTTACATTCTACCTGGGTGAAAATAGAAGACTTGATCTTAGACTTTAAAATTAACAAATATCTATTGACTCCCTCTTATGGGTGAAACATATGTTAACCATCATGGAGAATCCAAACAGTAAGGCACAGCTTTTGCCCTCAAAGGGCTCAAAATGAATTCAGAGGAATAAAACAAATTACACAGTGACTAAAATAGAGCAAAGGAAAAAAATGTTTTAAAAAAATTTTACACAAAGAAGAGTAAGAGTAATAATATTCAGGCACATCTTCAAAAAGATAGTGACTGGGCCTTAAAATGGTTGAAGGATTTTCATAGGGAAAGTAATCAAGAAAAAAACAGTCCTATGAGAAAATTTAAGAAATAGTGGCTGAATGAGCTAGTGGATGTATATGTAGAAGGATATTTTTGTATTTAGTGTATTACATGTAATGCCTAAGATCTTTTATGAGACATCCAGGTAGAGATATTGAAAAGATAACTACAAATTGATTTGAATATACAAAATTGAGAATAGAGGTATAGATATGAAATTTACTTTAAAAAACATACAAATTAAAAGCTATAGTAGTAAGATTACCTAATAGGAAAACATATAAAGAAGTAAAAGTAATCAGGCACAAGATTTTGAGGATATTTCAGTAAAACAATTTGTTTCTCTCAACTCCTGTACCTAAAGGAAACCGCTTTCAGTTTATATAACTATGTAGTTTATCTTACCTGAAGTACTGATACTTTCTAGAAGCTTTACTCATGAATTGCCTATAGGCCAGCAACTTCAAAAGGTTGCTTTAAGACAATGATATTTAAAAGTGATATTCAAATGAACACAGATATATTCATTTTTTAAAGTACTGTATTTTTATTCAGATAATAATGTACATTATCAGAAAGCAAATTATCTGGGCCATATTTTCTCTCTTTCTTTCCTGAAATTCCCTCTTTGAGCTACTATAATCCTTTCGTGTTTGCAGAAAAGTGATTCAAAAGTAATTGACTCAAATAACTTGCATGGCTTGTAAAATTGTGATTAATTATATTTTCTATTCTTTCCCCACTGTCTTTTTAAAAGAATTGGTGTGATAATTTTATGCCTGAGGTTAGTCGAAAGCAACATGGTATTTTGCACCTTTTGTTGGTATACATTGATCAGAAAATGAAAACAATGCCTTTCGTATCTAATTTCCTAAGTTAAATTTATATCTGTTGTTACTGGCCACATGTCATAGGCTGATACATGCCATATGTAATATTTTCAGAAAGCTTTGTTAAAAGTTGGTTTAAAAAGAATTGGTAGACTCAGTCCACCTCTCAACAATTGGAGTCCCCAAGTCCCTGGGAATTGTATCAGCGTTGACATTAATATAGCCTGACTCTCTTTTCAAGCATCCTGGCAGAGAAGCCAAGGACTCACTATATTGCAAGTCTCAAAATATACACTTCTCAAACTTTTCTCCATCTTAGAAAAAGCCAAAACAAATTTTCTTTTTGGCCTGCTGATTATTATAATGAAATTTATACTAGAACACTTAATTGTTGATGATTTTGTGACACTGATGAGAAAATAAAGGAAATGTAAGCTGCTAGTGTCTGTCAGCCATTGTCCTATGTCTGTACCAAAGAAACATTCACTCTGTAAGTTCTATTAAAGATGTAATTCTAGTTGAAGTCTTGTTTCCAAATATTTATGAGGCTGAACCAATAATTTCACCTTTTGCATCTTTGATGTTGGTTTGGGTGATAAGTAAGAACCTCTGAAATTCAGATTAAAGTGCTAATGGGACCAAAGTGAAGGAAGCTTAACTTTCTAAGTAACAAAAATAATTCATGAGTTTTCCTTATTGATAACCGATGAAAAGAGGTTAATTAAAACAAAAACAAAAACACTGTATTTTTGTATAATTTTGAAAATGATTATTTTATAGATATTGTGGTAATCAATTGGTGCAGCATCAGTGTTTGCTGACCCTGTCAAAGAAAATTCTTCACTCCATATCTTAAATGCACTGTTTTCTTTGAGTAGGCACTGTTATCTCCCACATTTCAAAAATTACCTTGCTCTTTAACACAAATATCCTGGAAAGGGCAGACATCTGACCCTCATTTTTTGGTATTTGCTTACTGTCTGGTTTCCTAGTTTGATTAGTTGAATCATATTTTTAAAGGTGCTGTCTTAATTCTTTTCTCATTTCTACCTTACTTTGAACTGATTCATTGACATCTGACCATAACTATCATTGGAACAGTGTTTGTTTGTTTGCTTGTTTGTTTTTCGGTGTCTGATATTATCATTTTTACATTTAAAAAACAAAAATGTATTTGAAATTAACCCATGGGAGATAAAAAGGCTATTTTTATTATTTATATATTGCTTTGTTTTGTTTCCAGAAGGGCCATTTATTTGTGATCAGTATGCTGATTTTTTTTCTAGACAGTCCATATTTTACCTTTTATAATAATCTTAGAGGCCCTAAATAGCAGGACCAAAAGTATGCATGGGGATACTTCTCTGTTAAATATCAACAAAGGTTGGGTATGTGTGCATTTCTGTGTATGGTGAATTGTCAATGCTCTTTTCTTAGTTCAATAAAGGTAAAACAGATGTAGTATTAGAATCATGGATGTATAGTGTTTATTGCAATGAAACATTTGTATTAGGCTTGCTGTGCAAACGTCTACAACTTTTGAACTATTAGTTCTCTAGTTGTAAGAATCCGTTGCTTCATTTTTATCATGTAAACAAGTTAGTTTGGGTTGTCTTTAATTGGTTTATGTAAATTGTACTTTGCAATATTCCCTTAAAACAATCAATACACTACAAATTGTGACTCATTCTTATTTAGATTCTTATTTAGTAAAGTAGTTTCTCTAATGATTGCTTCTAGGCAACATTTTATTAGCCTAGTGTGAGGTACTGAATATACTCAGGAGAGAAAAAGATAACAATGACTTCAACATAATCATTAATTCAGGCTGTTTCCCTTTTAGTTAGTTCAAAATAGGGGAGTTTTGCTAAACCTATTATTTATTTTCCCATGCTTCAACAAACATTTAAAATTTCCAAAATTATACAAACATATAAAACCTAAAACCTCTTTCCTCTAAGAAATACTAGATACTACAAAATGGGAAATAGATGATGAGTTTGGAATATTGAGTCTAACAAAGGTGTGAAAGAGACAGCTATTTTATTACTATTTTCTATAAAGAAAATTAATGTACTTTCCTAAAATAATTTTTGTCATTTTTGTCCCTGGAATAGGAGTTGAGTATATCGTAATATGAATTTCATGTTTACTCATCAATTTCCTGTATTTAACAAGTGGGTGGCTTCGAAAAGTAGGTACCATTTCTAGCCTTGTATACGGGTTTAAAATGTCTTTGTAGGGGTTCCCTGGTGGTGTAGTGGCTAGGCTTCAGTACTCTCAACGCCATGGCCTGGATTCGATTCCCAGACAGGGAACCACCAGAAAAAAAAAAAAGTCTTTGCCTGCGTGTGTATGTGTGTGTGTGTATGTGTGTGTGTGCATGTGCATGTGCAAATGTGAGCATGGGAGTAAATGAGAGCTGTCCAGAAAATATTCAGCCAGGGAATATAAAAGATAGAGGCACGTATGGCTGAAATTTTTTCCAGCCCTTGTGTAACTCAATTTTCTTGCCTGAAGCTGAATGAGGTGAGAAGGCAATGAAGAGCTTGTTTTCCATGAGACTTATTTAGAGAAGGGTGCCATAATAGCATGGCAAGCATAACCAATACGAACAAAACATGTTCTCAGTGACTCACTCAAGGAACCCCCTAGTTGAGTTTTAAACCTCTTTTCCTTCTATGTTTAACCCCAGGGTCACAAAATGTAGCTATATTCTGACCAATGGAGCCCTACATTGTTCAAGGGAAATATGGCAGTTGTTTTAAGCTATCATAGTAGAAGCCATGTTGTCTGCTACCTTCCACCTAGGTTCTAATATTTGATGCCTTCACATTGTGATCACTAGTTGCAATCATAGCCACATTATAAAATTTCATTACGGCATTGTGTATAATAATACAATTATTTTTCTTCTACTCTCTTAAGATGACCTCCCATAGACCTTTGGTAAAAACAGTTGAATTAGAAATAACTACTAATTATTTTAATGTAATTCTTATTTTACTTTTATTGTTGATAGTGGGCAAGGAATTATTAATTTGCTATATTTTTCAATATATATTTCTCTCTATATGTCTGTATATTTACTAATTATTTTACTTAATTCCACATGAAGGATCATGGTTAACTTGTCAAGGATGTAGGTAGCACTTTCCTGATTCCTGATCACTGAGGAGATATTGATCCAGGGACCTTTATTACTAATGAGTAGAGATAAGTTGGGATGAGTGGAAGAGTTACACATGATTCCTTTCATAAATCAAGTGCCTTTACTAATAAGCATGATGCTATTAACCCACGATAAGTGATCATTTTAAGCTGTTGCCTTAGCAGTGGTGATAGCTGTGCTCTTTCATGATATTTTTCCATGTTTGTCCAAAGTGAGACTTATAATCTGGGTCTCTCACAATGCATTATTCTAAACCAATGGACCAAACAGGCTGTACTTTCACTGCAGAGATGACAAAGGACAATTGTCCTAACAAGTGGCTTTAGGATATGTACCCACTGCTTTTTCTCTTTTCTGGCAATGTTGTAAATGAGATAAGAACACAGCAAAAAAAGTAAAGAAGATTATGGGGACAAGGAGGATGTTCATTTATACAGGTATTCAGGAACTATTCATTGAGGGCTTTCAAATATTTACACGTAATATATACTAGAAGTCATCAGTTTATACGTCTTTCTCCTCTGGAGATTGAACTTTTGAATCTAGAAATTGTATGTCTATTTTTATATATATTTATACTGGTATTTTCAGCACTTAGCACAGTATATGGAGGATTGATGCATTTCAGTTGAATGAATAGTAATGTGGTTAGGAAGTATAAGAGCATAATTATTAGCTCAGTGCCTATGATATAAATAACACTTCAGGTTAGCATTTATTACTCTATTCTGTAATTCCAACTGTCTCTATTTTCAACAGTTTTAATTGTTTACCTTTTATATACTATTGCAAGTTATTAAGCTAACTTTTGTAATAGGCAAAGAATACATAAAAAGTACAGAGATGAATGATTCCTAAGTGAAGAAAAATGAATGTACAACAAACTCACAAAATTATTATCCTAATCATAATAATTTTAGGTGTAACATAATAAATAATGCCCATCAAATAGTTATTACACAGATCCTGTGTGGTGTATATGTACGTACCCCATTCATCCTAATAGCACCCCACGATGTAGGCTCTATTCTTCCTCATTCAACCTCGTTTGTGTTGCGTCACTTCAGGAGAACCTGCTGCTGCTGCTCCATTGTATTCCCTAGTGCCTTGCCATGAAATGCATGGAATTCTGACTTCTTAATGCTACATTCTGTTTATCATTGACCAATGACTTTCTTGATAGCTGGAGTCAAGTTTGCCCTTTTGTACAGCAGTCAGCAAGTACAGGAGAATTAGCACAACCTACTACTGTTTCCACCCACTGTCTCCTGGGATAATGTTTCAAATAACCTATTTGTACTCAAATCTTTATTTTAAGGCTGATTTCTGGAAGCTCCTAACTAAGATACAGCTGTACCTTCACTTGCACATCCATGCACACATAAATATAAAGTGCCTTAAACTGGGGAAATAAATAAGATGCATGTATCAGCTTTATTTAATATACATTGGTATAAATGAAGGGTAAGAGAGTAGAATGGACTTAATTTTCAGGAAAAGCACTAATTATATAGACTCAAATAAAGACAAGTAGTCAAATCCATTTTAGTCCTAATTAGAGAAAGCAGAGAAAGTAAGAGGTGACCACATTGCCCCAAATAATGGCTGCACAACAATGCAGTCACACACCAGAAAGAAAGGAATGATAAACAATAATCAGCTATTTACTGACTCAGAGTGTTCTCCCATTAACTGGTTCTCCCAAAAATGATGTGAGGAGACAATTGCTAAATTATTTAACTCTGATGTACTCAGATCTGAAATATTGGCAGCTATATCACTGTGGGGGAATGAGTGGCAGGGGTGGGACCAGGTACTCAATTCACACATACGTAAAACACATCCACACTCCAACCCATTGAGACAGAGAGAAGCTGTACTGGTCTAGGGAAAGTGTTAAGAAGATTATTCTGTGCTTAATATTATTATAGCATTTTTAAAAGTGATGTTATATCTTCCAGGTACTGGCATTTCTAATAATTGTGATTAACAATAAACTTGGATGACAGTGAGGTTTCCGTCAGATCCCTAATATATTTTGTTTTGTTTAATCTTTAAAAATGTTTTAATTTTTTGGTCAATTTCATAAATTGCTCTGAAGATTTTTTCCTTTCTGATTCTATTTATCTTTTATTGTAATTTAAAATATTATTTTATGGTGGTGGTGGTTGGGGTGTGTGTGCATGTGTGTGTGTCTGTATTTCAAAGTCAGCTATGAATAGTATTTAATCTATGATTGCTTAAAAACAGGTATTTATCATTTGTCAGCCTGTTCAGAAATGAATGGAAGCTGCATTTCTCCATCAGTCACTACAATGCATGCTGTGAATGTGAATGTTCGTTAGCATATTATGGATCTATAATTTCTGCTTTAAAAAATACTATGTAAATCAATTACCCAGCATCATAAGAGCTCTGTTTTAAACTCCAACATCTTCTTAAGTTTCCTTCTTTTTAGTCTGCCTTCTCCATAACTCTGGATGTTTGCTTTTAACTAAATGGAAAGATTGGATGGTTCAAGATCTTTGACTGGATTGTTTATACAGAGCTGGCTCCACTGAGATCAGAAGGGAGATGGATTAGGTGAAGCTGGAGCTACTGTAGATTATCTAATATCTTATTAAATGACTAAAAGGAAATGGACAAGTGCTATTCTCAGAGTAGTAAGTGGCCTCTCTGCCATTGTCTTGCTGTGTGACTTTGAGATACTCAGTTAGCCTCTCAAAGCTTTTGTTTTTATTGTTTTTCAATGGGATCAATAAATTCTATCTTGCAGAGTGCTTGTGAATAGAAAATATATTGTATGGTAAAGAGCTTTATAAACAGTTTAGAGTTGTATGAATACAAAGTTATTACTATCGTTACTTATTTAGCAGGCATCAATTTACAAATTACTGTAATTTATAACTTGTGTACTGTTAAATTGGTTTTCAGAAATGTCCTGTAGAATAGAAAGAGAAGCCTCCTACAGTACAGATGAGAACGCTGAGGCTCAGTGAAATCAGGTAGTGCCAGGTATGATTAATTTTACAAACTTAAGAAACTGAATTAAAAGTTAATTATTTGTATATGATAAATAAATACACACATGCATATGCACACATGGGGGAAAGACAGATAGATAGAGAGATAGATAGATAGAGAAAGATTTCATTAGGGATTTCACTGTACTTGCTAGGATCAACTCAGATTTTCATCTCAAATTCTTATCTTTTTAAGATCTCCCTGAGTTTCCCTATGGCTAATGCTTATGTAGACATCTCTGCTCCAGTTTCGAGCTTCTTCTTAATACCAGGTTTCCACTCTATGTCTGCTCATTGCTCCAGATGTGCAGTGGATTGTTTTGGTTATTCACATGTAATGAAAAATCTCTTCACACATACTATTGGTCAACAGATATTTTAAAATTTAATACTAAATTACCTGGTTTTTCAGTGTTTTCTAGTCATTTTCACTACCTCAGGCTTAACCCTTTTAGCCATATTTTTTGGTCCTCTCCTTCCTCCTAAACCCTTACCTTCTACTTGATTTTGTGCTTGTGCTATCCCTAAATTACTGCTCCTTTCCTATTCTGAGCACATTATAAATCTTTGCTTTCTTTATCCAATCTTCCAGAGCCTCTCTTTCACCCATAGTGGCTTGTTAAAATGAGCTTGAACTAGAATGGAGGCTCCATATGGGGAAGAAAAATGCCTGTCATTTCGTCTTTGTATACAATGTCTGAAGGGGGTAGAGTTGGGGATGGGTGAGTAATCTAACAATGTAGAAGATAAATCATAATATGTATTATTGTTTGATAATATAGTAAATATTTTATTACTTGATGAATGACTACATTAAGATATTCCTTAAGAGGAGTTCTAATATGAACTGGAAGAGTAATATTTATTAGAAATATATTTTTCTCACCCCATGACATATTTAAAGTATGTTTATAAAAATGATAATAAAATAACTAGATTCTTAAGAAAACAGTAATGTTTAACTAAAATCATATTTTAAATGTGCTATATACTCCTTGACATTTATATTACTTACCTTAAACAGAGCATTCTCTACAAATTCACTGATTTTTTTTTTTTTCATTGTTTCTGTTTTACTTTTTCTTTGCTCTGGAGATTGCTGTAGTGCTGGATCTAGGCATATTCTGGAAACTTCATTTAAAAATTAATAAATGTGTTTAATTGGAAAATAAGAACTGCTATGTTTTTATGGGTAGAAAGAAACTCTCAGCTAACCCTTATCTTCAGATTCTTCTTCCTTAATGTCACTGTAGAATTGCTTGATCAATGAAAGCGTGTCTCCTGATGAAAACAGACTGTTCCTCAAAGAACAAATTAAGGACTTTCAGTCCTGGAAGTAAAACACTGTGAGTTCATCATGCAGTCCTGTAAAACAAATGTGTTATGTGCCTGGCAACTCTGCCACACAATCAACAGGAAGCCTGAAATGTCGAGATGGGTTGATTTGCACATTTTTATTAGGTACTTGCAGAAGCAATCAAGCCAATAGAGTATAAGACTTTTTGCCATGACTCAGCTTCTTGGAGTTTCAAAAAAATCTTTTAACTGATCTTTTTTTCTCATCAAATGAATGTTGAATTTCTAAAAATCATTTCAAATTCCAAGTTCTGTTTGAGAGTACAGGTGTACGTTAATAAGAATCGATTCTCAAAGAGCAACGTGGTATAACACACCTAGCAGCCGAATTGCAAACTCCTCTGAATCTTCTCTTTTGTCTTTCTCGTGCTTCCTCTGTCCTTTTCTTTGTCACTTCCCTCATCATTCTGTTTTCGTCCTTTTCTCTTCCTTATTCTCTTTTTTCTCAGTCTTCAGTTCAAACTTAGCCCACAGTGAATGCCTGTTTACGGAAAAGATTTTAAGTAGGATAAGTACTGATTTCTTGGTAAATCATTTTTGTTTATTGAACAAGTACTTTTTTTTCCTAGCAACAATTGTGTGCTAAGCTCTTCATGAGGCATAACTATGATTTTTAGTAAACCATAGTGCTTAAAAGGAATTATTGAAGTGACTGTCTGCCAAGTAAAGCTCTGCTATTTGGGAAAAATGCACACCAAAAATCCATAATCCATACTTTTCACTAAATTCTGTATGCTTCTGTGAATGGTGAAGACTCACCCAGGTAAATGTAATGATTTTTAGAGTGGCTGGATAAAGAGATGGAAATTTATAACAAGTTCCGTTTTTTGAAATATGGATCAGAGGATTTAGCAATTGATGATTAATTTATCTGATTTGGCATTAACATATTTTCAGTTTTACACCTCATTTTAGGTCTTCCTTAATGAAGTAGTCTATCTAGATGTTTTATACAAACTCAAATGTGTTATTCTCTTGTGAATCAATGTATGTATGAATCTTACGAGCTTTGCTTGTGTGTGTTTTGGAAATTACCAAGACAACATATAATGTAAAGCTCAGCCACAACACTGATGAGATACATGTTATATAATCAGTTCACAGTCAATAAATATCATTCCTGTGCTCCTCCTGGTGTTTCTATCACTCAGAACCCTGAGTGAAACCCCTAGGAGTACTATGCTACACATTCATCTATCTGATAGGGACCAATCTGAAAAACAAGATCTTAACATAGTCTAGGTCTTGGAATAAAGTAATTGATTCATAAAAGAAGTTATGCATTCAATTGTGTGATGGGTGGAATTTGTATCCTTCCCCTTAAATTCATATGTTGAAATCCTAATCCCCAGTACCTCAGAATGTGACCATATTTGGAAGTAGGGTCTTTGCAGATGTAATTAGTTAAGGTGACATCACACTATAGTTAGGTGGGCCTCTAATCCAGTATGACTGGCATCGTAATGAAAAAGAGAAATTTGGACACAGAGACAGATGCTTAAAGAGGAGACAGTTAAGTAAAGATTGGAGTCATGCTGCCACAAGACAAGGAACTATCAGAAGTTATGAGGCCTGAAACAGATCCTTCCCTACAGTTTTTAGAGGGAGGATGGCCCTGTGAACACATTGACCTCAGCTCCCTGTCTCCAGAGCTTTAAAACAATAATTTTTTGCTGTGTAAGTCACTTAGTTTGTGGTACGTTGTGATGGCAGCCCTAAGAAACTAATACAGTTAGTATTTGAGTTACCTGTTTTGTAGTCTGACCAGACGTCCCATTGTAAATGGGACAGAAAACAATGGTACTGTCCCATTTCAAATGATATGTATGGTCAGCTTAGCCTCACTGGCTAAATCAAGGTGTCAAGTAGGTTGACCATATGTACCATTGGAAATGGGACAGTACCATTGTTTTCTGTCCCATTTAAAATGGGACATCTGGTCAGCCTACTATTTTACTAAGTGAAAAATGTAAAATGATATAATGAGAAGTGTGCATACCCTTCCCCAACTGTCCAATCAGTAAAGTTGCATGTTTTCATAGCTTCTCAGAAGCACTGCTGGGAAACAGGGATGAGATAAGGATTTGAACCTACTAATTCAAGAATAAATCAGGGTAGAGTGCTAGCACTGAATGTCTTGAGGGAATTTAGATTGATAATTTATCTCAAGCAGATGAAAAATGATAAAGGCATTCAAGGTATGTCCATTAAATCTGAAACCAAAAATCCCTCAGCAAAGTTTATGAACACCCCCAGAATCCTTGCATGTTCTCCATTTATGCTGCAGAAGTAACTAACAATAAGATAAGTAAAGCCCCAAGCAGCCAAGTCCTTCCAGCAGAGGCTGGGAGATTACTTTTGTTCTCCCAAGTGGATTGTGAGAACCTCATTCTGACAACATGCCTGTGCCCAGCTAAATGAATGAAGCTTTTTAAAAAGTTGACAATACAACAACAACAAAAAAGAGATGCAGTGCCACATTTAAGAGTCTAAGAACACGTCTTTTAAAACAAAATACAACAGAAAACTAAGTCACCAAAATCTTCCACTATGCAGAGAAACAATATGTAAGCAACTACAGGGTCTTAAGGGAAAACCATAGAGAATGAAACAGAGCAAAACAGAGGGAAAATGTGGAAACTTCATGAGCAACATTAAGAAAAGTATTGCTGTGTGGCAAAATCTGACATTTCTAGATTTGAAATATGTATGTGTAAGATTAATGCAGTAATAATGCCTTTAATTTTAAGTGTGCCAATTGCTTTTCTAAGCATTTAATATATCATTTAATATTTAGACATTCCTTTTCATTTGGGTTCTCTTATTACTTCATTTTACAGATAGGTAATCTAAAGCCTAAAGAAGTTCACTACCATTAATAGGACCAAACAGCTAACTGTAATAGGTGAGGTTAGGTAAGACTCCCAGACCAGTGCTCTGAGGCAACAGAATGTCCTTTTAAAAACTGGCCATTTTTTTCAATTAAAAAAACCATATTGGGTTGTTTGTTTTTTTGTTGTTAAGTCTTATTAGCTCTTTATATATTTTAGATATTAGACCCTTATCTGATGCGTTATTTGCAAATATTTTCTCCCATTCAGTTGGCTGTCTCTTTGCCTTGTTGATGGTTTCTTTTGCTGTGCAGAAGCTTTTTAGCAATCCCCCTTCTGGGGATCTACCCAAAGAACTTGAAAACCTTTGTCCGCAAAGACTTATGTACCCCAATGTTCATTGCAGCGCTGTTCACAGTGGCCAAAACACGGAAACAACCAAAGTGCCCTGCGACAGATGACTGGATAAAGAAGCTGTGGTACATATACACGATGGAATATTACTCAGCTATAAGAAAAGATGAAATACTACCATTTGCAACAAAATGGATGGACCTGGAGATCATCATGCTAAGTGAAATAAGCCAGACAGAAAAAATAAAGAACTGCATGATTTCACTCATATGC
>PVJL010004495.1:85135-128224 GCA_004026885.1 Lyroderma lyra | reverse complement strand
TGGCACAATTTAGTAATCCAGCTAGAAACTTCGCCCTCTGTCTCATCACCCAGCATCCAATGCTTCCCCAGCTTCAACTGATCCTATCATTTACCTATCTCTTGAATCTATCCCTTACTTTTCAATTTTCATGACTAGTTCTGTGTCCATTGCCAAATGAGTATACCAGTCTATGTCTATACTCTTCTAACTTCTCATAGGACTCAGTCTCCAGGTTTTCTATCTTCCAGTATATTCCACACATACCATGAAAACATTTTCTAAAATGTAAATGTGTTCAAGGTATACCCTTGTGTAGACAGCTGTATTGTCTGGTGGATAAAGTTTAAAAATTCCTTTACAAAAGCATAAAGATTTTTTTTTTCTGTTTGATTCCAATTCATCTATTAGTCTAGCTTCCCATCTTCCTAGTCACATACTTGAGATTAAGCAACTTGAAGCTGTTGACCATTTTTTTATTGCATTGCCTTTCTTACATCACTGTGTCTTTGCCCATGCTACTCCTTATGTCCAGAAATGTCCTACATTCTTTACCCAGTAAATTTCTAATTGTCTTTCAAGATACAGTGTATCTGCGACTTTAGGAAATATTTTTTACTCTCTGTGTCCCCATGTGCCTTGTACACACTTCTGTTGATTCTAAGTATTTATTTGCCTTCTGCACAATTAGCAATGAACTGTTAGAGGTCAGGTGTTATGCTATATTTTTTTTTCATTTCCTTAGCACCTAATACCATCCCTAGCTCAAAGGAGAAACTAAAACGATGCTTCACAAATGACTATCTTATGTATAAAACCAAAGGTCTACTAGAACTCTTGACTCATAATAACATTGAGAGAGTTTACTTTGTTTTTCTGATTAGTTATGATGGAATTTGGATCAAGGAGAAAAAAACCCAAACGCTTTGTAACAAGCCAGCTTCCCATACGGCCTCTGGAAGTGCTCAGAGATCGCTTTCTCCCTATCAAGGAGAAATCTGCTTTGGGATTGAATGCTCTCTTAAATGTCTCACATATTAGCCTGTGTAGTAATTCCGTTGCTAGATAAGATGCAGCAAGGACATTTCACAAATGATGTGATGTGAGGACAGCACCAGCAGCCCCTCCTCTTTTTATTTCCACTCACCCATTATTGTAAAAATGAACCTTACATCTACTCTCGAGTGGTTGTTTCACTGATACTCGGAAAGAACTATTGCAAGAGAAAATAAAAAAAATACCAGACATTTCTTATTTTTGATCATTAAACCCCTGTATCAGACTGGTCATGCCCTTTGTTTAGGTTCCTTCTGGTCACAGTGGCCAAAGCTACAGTCCTCATGTCATCAGTTATGTTCTCAAAGAGAACTAGCATATCCTGCTTCCTAAGACAGTGTGACTTTCTCTTACTAGGTGAGGAAAAGTGGGTGCCTTTGAAGAACATCTCCATTACTGCAAGTACGACTCCGGTTCTGTGGGGAGTCAGTAATATTCGTGTACGTGTATGTGTTTTCACTCACGTTTGTGGAGTTGTTTCTTATATACTCACCTTCGGCATCAACACAGATTAGACGAATGGTGATGTGAACAACGCAGTGGCAAATGACTTTTCATCCTACATTTATATTCTTCTGCAATGTCTCAAGCAAATTTCACTTGCCTTCTTTTTATCAAATTTAAAGCTACTATGTCATTTTTTTTATTACATAATAACCCTTGATAGTAGATGTTACCAAATTTCCTAGAGAAGACCACAGGCTAGCTCCCAAGCTTAAGTATTTTTTTGTTTTGTTTTGTTTTGTTTTTTGTTAACTGGAAACATGACTCTTTCATGGACTTTGTGTGCAACTATCATTCTATAAGTTCTGTAGAAGAAGTATACCAAATTTTTGAGGCAAATTTAAATGTGTTAGAACCCTGTTGGTTTAGAAATGGAAATGCTTTTGGATAGGCCAAGTTTGGGGGTCAGCAAGAGAATTCATGGAGAAAAATTGCTCACAACAGAAAATAAAAGTAATTTATGTAGTATTGTAAACACTGGCAGCTCTAGGCAGTTCTGTATTTATAGTGTAACAAACAAAGGGCCTAGTCTCTGACCCTGAACAATTTTCAATTTATCACTACAAATGCCCTAAGAACTCAGAACACTGCAGCACAGATTAAGGGTGAATTAACTACCAGGCATTGCCATCGAAACCCTTCTCCAGTGCCAACTTTCCGTGAGGGCTTTAAAGGTTTTCAGGGAAAGAATGTTGGCTGATATTAAATTGGCAAATGGGTCTAGGTCAAAAGAAAAGATTGTACAAACAAACAAAACATGACCCTAGAATGAACAAAAAGGCGAGGAGGACTGGGATGGAAATACTAGGAAGAGTTGGGGACATTCGTGAGTTCAAAGATGTTGGCCACCGAAGAAGCCAAAAGTCCAAGGAAAAATGAGAGGAACATCTTTTCACGTATATTGCAATGGGAAGAAAGTGAACACAGCTTTAAATGTGTAGAACGGGGCTGGCAAACTTTTTCTGCAAAGGACCAGATGGTAAATATTTTTGGCTTTGCGGGCCATATAGTCTCTATCACAACAATTCAACTCTGCTAAAGTTGCAGGAAAGCAGCCACAGACAATCTGCGAAGGAGAGTGGCTGTACTCCAATAAAACTTTATTGACTAAAACAGGAAGTAGACTGATTTGGCCCGCAGATCAAAGGTAGAGAAGAATAAAAGAGGAAATAATCAAACCAAATTGATTCCCTGCTGCTCTGGCTCCCTTGGCTTTGGCATGGTAGCTCTGCAGTTACCCTTGAAGTAGTAGCCATAGGCAGGATTCCTGGTAGTTAAGGGCACGATACTAACAACCTTGTTCAGGGGTGACCTAAAATTTTGCAGTAGGCAAATTGCCTACTTTCTTCTTACTTGTGTTTCTCCTTTTGTGGGTGCTTCTCACCATTTCTCACCACTCAAGTACATCTTCTGAAATCAACAATCTACTCCCCACCATTACTGGGCTACAACATATTTGATGCTCTGATTTTGACTACCATAGACATTAATTTGGACAAAATTGGCAATAACTTCCTAGACATGATAGTAATAGGAATCTAACCATATGAGAGTGGGCACAAAAAGTTCCTTTAATGAACCCTAGACTTGTTATTATGAAGATTTAAGAATCTCTTCATTTCATACCTGGAGACTAAGGGGTAAGGGGGCTCAATCACCCAAGTTACATGTAATTAATGACAGAGCACTACCAGAACTCAGGTCAATAGATCCCTAAATTAGTAACTCATTTGATGTTACTTTATTTTTGTTGCTACTTTTCAAAAGCATTGAAAGGGGTTTTAAATCAGGACAAACAGATTGATGATCCCATAAGACCTGGGGTGCAATCTTTGTTCTTTCTGTATTGTGGGTGAGAAATAGGATAGATTCAGTCTTGCTTATCATCAGGGACATGAACAGCACAGTCACTTCTTTTATTAAAATATTCATATTTGTGGCTTGCTAGCACAGTTGGCGATACAGAGGTTGTAGCCACCCTAGAAGCCTCAGGAAAAGTAGATTGCAGTCTGGGGAAGGACTTTTCTTTCCCTTTATGAAGATAGACCTGTACCAATTCATGCCTTATCCCTCACCCCCTTGTCATCAGCAACTACATTTGTGCAGTGACCGATCAGGCTGGGGGTGCGGGAGCTCACCATGCAAGACAAGGCTTCTAGGGTGGCTACAACCTCTGTATCGCCAACTGTGCTAGCAAGCCACAAATATGAAAAGCTACAACATGTGTGTTTTTAAGATGAAAATCATTCTGTTCACAAGTGCTCAGCACTGCAGGGACTGCTTTCACTAGACGTCATTTTGCCAACCCCTAATGCTGCTAGTTTAGCTGATGGAATTTAAAGCATTCAAGTCAAATAAATTAGATTACCACCCTTGGATTAAGATAAATCATTTCCCCAATTTTGGGTTTGTTTGCTTTGGATGAGCTTGAATCCTACAAACTCGCTTTTGATAACCGCACTAAAGTGACAGCGCGCTAGCAGGAGGAGATGAGAGAAAGATTGAAATAGAAAGTACATAATCAACAAGTGACTCTTTCGATTTTGTTTTCTCAATGCTTTAGAGCTTGGAATCCTCTGTGATTGCATTCATTACCCTTGGCCCAGGAAGTTCATCCCAAAGAAAATAGAATCGGAGATTAATGACAGATTCGTGAGGAAGGGGGATATTGCCAGTAATTCTTCTGTCTGTCCTTCGTGAATTTGGTTCAGTTTCCATGAGGTGGGTAGGATCACAGGTCGATGTGCTTCTAGCCTGGCCAAGGGTTCCCATTCCGCTTCCCTGCTGAGGGGAGACCCCCTACTCTGGCACCAAGACAATTGGAAGACTACTTGGAGATTTGACCTTGGGGCCTCTGTGACTTTTTTAAGATTCTGTGGTGTGACAGTCACTCAGGTATTGCAAATTAGCCAGCAAGTACAGCCATGTTCTTTGGTTGCTTGCAAACCCTGCGATCATCATCACTGGAATCATAGCCTTATGTCGGTTTCTTGGTAGTTGAGTGAATGATACTAAGGGTTTGGTTCAAGGGTACAGCAGGCAAATGGCCTGCTTTCTCCTTACTTGTGCTTCTCTATTTGCTCCACCCTCCATCGTGAACACTGCGTAAACACTTCTTCCAGGAGACCGACAGTGTCCTGTCCCCATTTCTGGGACAATCCCTTATAAACAACCTGCTCTCTCTTTCTTTCTTTCTATGGCCAATTGGCTCTGATGGCCTCAGCTATTTCACATGAAGTTATTAGTGACTAAAAAATGGTTTTATCCTTCCTGAGGGGGTAGCTGCACCTACAAAACTGTTTTCTGCAAAGAAATAAAGCTCCGGACCCACAAGTTGGGGCTGACGTATAAAGGAAATAACTTGAGGTGCGGTGGGGGTTTCCCTTACCCCACGAACCATGTCACTTTACTACTCAGTACTCACAACTTAATTGCCTCGGAGCATGTGGCTAATTCTAAGGCTTCTGTGGTCAGGAAGCCATTTAGAGAGTATATTGCCATATTGGCTTTAATGGGGTCCTTGTTTAAATTGGGTAAAATACCATGTTCTTTAACTCCGGGAATGTAGGCAAACCTACCCTTGGAAAGTTTAATGGAGCGGGTCCCAAAAGGAAATCCACGCCAATCAGGTGTTTGGTGCTATCCTGGAACAGCCTGATCTGAGTGCTTTCAACTCCTCTCCATGTTCTAAACCAAAAACAAACAAACAAACAAAAAAAACCAGAAACAAAAACAAAACAAAACAAAACATGGGCACAGGGCCACGTATAGCCAATGACAGGAGTTAGGATATGTTTCCCCCCTAGGAAAAATAAAGCTCTCGAAAATCTTTTTCGCTCAAGGAGAAATCACAGGCTAAGGAATTTAATAAGATGGAGGCTTTATTTAGCATCAACACGCCTTCCTGTAAACACATGGCTCCCGCGGAAAGAAGCTAAGAATGGACCTGCACGATTATTTTCTGGCAAAGAACCAATCACATTTGGAGACCTCAGCAGCTGAACGCAGAGTGACAGCTGAAAACTAAAACATGTGACAAAGATCAGAGACATTGCTGAATGCTCCATTTTGAAGTCTGATCCAAAGACTCAATTTGTGTCATGTTGATTTCATTGAAGAGAGGAGGCTTGTTCCAAAGACTCTTTTAAGCGCGAATCTCTTCTTTGGTTCTTTTGGCCCTTCAGCCCCACAGGACTGCGATCCCCCTGGAAGGTTATTTGCCCTCAGAAATGAGTCCAACAGTGCTTAGGAAGGCAGTAGGGACCGTTACAAGTGGCCAGTTCCCCCCCCACACATTCTAATAAGAGAATATATTTCTCGTTCTGCCTGAGGGCTGCTTGTCGGTTCTGGGTTCTTTTGAAACATCTATGGCTTGTCCAACACGAAAATGAAGGACAAGATAGATAAAGCTTTTACTCCCATCGAAATTTAAAAAGATTCAGTGAACACATAGAAATAGAAGACGATAAAATTAGGGGTAGTTTGGAGTTGGAGGTCTTGGGCTCTGGGGGTGACTGCTGAGTCTGAGCAGTACCTAGTTTGTGACCGTGGACAAGGCACCTGTTCAAGTCTCCGTTTCTTATCTATCAACAAAACAGAAGAGGCACAATCACCTCTACCTCGTAGGGCTATTAGAAAGATTAAATACGTTTACAGTGCCCTATATATGGGGACACTGAATAGATAGGAGGTAATAACATTACATGTAAGCCGGTGTGGTTCAAAGTATGAAGACTAGAACAGGAGAGGAGAGGACCCCGACAGGGTGACACCGTGGGGCGCGGATTCCGTGGGAGTGTGGTTCACGTCTCTCCACGGCCTGCCCGGGCCCGGGGGTGACATGCCGCCATCCCTAAGGAACTAGTGGTTTTCTGTTCCCGTTTTGCATTCCCACTCTGTGTTTACACCTGTATACCTTCAGTCTTTGGAAACCACGAACGAATACTTTTGCATAAGCAGGGCCTTTACCCTAGTCTCGGTCCCCACTTCCTCAGTCGGTAGGTCACGTTCCCCACGCGGGTGTGGGCCACTGGCCAGCTTTTCGCTCCTGTGCGTGGCCTCCCCGCGGCCCAGTTCAGGCCGATTCTTCAAATCCCAGTTTAAGAGAACACTCACTTTCGGGGGGCTCCTTCAGGCCAGACACGTGGCGATTCCTGAGTTTCCTGTTCCACTCCTGGGAGTCAGTTTAAAAGATGCAAATACCATCACACACTCTCACATTTTCACAATAACCCAGAAAATTTAGTGGAAACTCTAACTAAGATGGCTGCACCACGGTTTGTAGTCTCTAACAATTCCCTCCTTTCTCACTACATTTCCTCTGCAGTCCATGCCCCACAGTTCGCAGCCCACACTTCCTTGGGATTTACATCCATTTCTAAGGCGTGTTGGGTGAACATCTTCCCTTTGCTATGCCCTTGAACCTGAAGAGTGTCACTGTTGTATGTCTCCCGCAGAGGAAACCCGCTGCACTCTCCCTCAGCAAATCCACTGGGCAGCGCGAAGTCTCTATCCTAAGTGACCACCTGGGTAGTGACTGTGCCTGATGACTTCAGGAGAATCTGCAGTGTTCACTACTAATTTTGCTTCATTGTTGTCGAGACAGATGAATCACCAAGGCTCTCATTCACGTACTTATCTTCTGGAACCTCTAATTTTCCAATATGTACAAACCCAAATTTTCAGCTTTAGTTTTCACTGATTTTTCCTAATGGGGGTTTACAAAGAACCATCTGATTAGGGAGAATTGGTAACCCTTTGGGACTCCTCTCCCACAGCTAAGAGCTACATCCCTTTGACTCTGTGGCAAGTTTTCAAATTGTTATGTCTTATTTTCACCAGGTTTCATGTGGGAGAGACTGCTGAGCTATGGATTGTATTGACCACAAGTGAGAGTCCTACTTTAGGGATATGGTTAGTAAATCTGACTTGCAAATACGCCATGGCCACACACATTTTTTATACATATATTTTTATTACTAAAAAAATAAAAAATAAACAAACAAACAAAAAACACACTGGTACAATTTTTTGGTAGGATTGTTTACAGGAAACTATCAGCTGTTATAAGATACGAACTGAACTACAAAAGGGATTTAAGTTGCATCTTACTACTCTTTGTTAGGGAAGGTATTGAATTTAGTTAACCATCAGTCAACTCATTTAGAAATTATCTTGCAGACTGAAAAATGCAAAATGCCAGACGGTAGAGTTGAGTAGAGACCTCATCTGAGTAAATGAAAAGTCCACTCTGACTTCGTATTCTTGTCCCATTAAATGTTATTTAATTTTATTTTTTTTCTCCCACTTAACTGAGTTTTGTTGTTTCATAAAACATAAAAAATCGCAATACACTTTAACTCTAATCTTATTTAAAACATTATATTATATAGATCTATTGTAAATTCTCACAGCCTCTATAGTAACAAAATGTTCTTGGTTGACTAATTTCCCTGGAATAATGAAGATATACAATGGGCCACTTGTCATGTAAATTAATTCCACTTTTTATTTATATAATGTCTTGTAAGGAACTGATTATAACTTTTAAAAGGTTCCTAGCTTGTGTCTCTTCCTTCCAAGACCATAGTGATGCTCCCATGATTATATTAAGCTAAATAATACTTCATTATTCTGCCATTATAGGGATCACAAGGCACAAGGCAGAGATAGTAACACATCAATAACCCAGCTTTGTCAGTAAATGAGCTATTCCTTATAAGTGGTTTTGTCAAGAAACAAAGTATATTCTGAGTTCAAAATATTAGTATTAATCATTTGGTATAGAAATCTACTTTTCAAAAAATCACTGTAAACTTGCAGGCTAGGCTGGCAGGAGATTGCCACATCAAAATCCTCTTTTCAGGCTGGTGAGAGGAAACCAGGTGCTTCGAGAAAGAATAGTTGTTCTGGGCCTGGCTGGCCCATGGCCGTGCATCCCTCTGTCCCTGTGTGTTTCCATTTGGGACACCCTCTTTCCTTGCAGGCTCCATTATGCTTCGACCCTGTGGCCAGGTGGTCCAGCTCAGTTCTTTGTGTTGCCTGGGTCTCTCGCCTCTGCATGAGAGCTTTCTTTGAATCATGATTTCCTCTCTCCCAGATTGAGATTGATCACACTGAGTTGAGCCTTGACACTTCAGCCTAAGGACATTCTGTCATGAATTGCCTTCTGGGAATTCTGGCTCCAGAGGCTCATGGGTGAATCAATGTCATCCTCAACTACATCCATACCTTCCTATACATGTGTGTATGGATGTATTTCTTTCCCCCGAGAATAAAAATTCCGTGCTAAGAACGATATAGCTGCCATTATTATGCAATTACCAAGTGCGTCCCCAAAGTGACGTAACTGTGCTGGAGCATAGCCATGGCCACAGGAATGTGGAGGTGTGTTGTCTTCCACCTCGCCTCGGATTGCTGTAACAGCCTCTCTCTCATGGAGCCTATCAGCTGTCAACTACTTTTGATAAATTTAAAAGTTATCTTCATTAACATAACATACATTAAGTGAACTTCTTTTGGTGTACAATTCTACACATTTTGATGTGTTTATAGATTTGGCTAATATCACCACAATCAGGATACTAAATGGCTCCATCAGTCCAAAAACATCCTTTGTGCTATTCGTTTGTAGTCACACCTGCTTGCTTCCCCTAAATGCTGACACCCCCAGATCTCTTCTCAGTTACCACAGTTTTGTCTTTTTGAGAATATGATATCAGCCTGTAACCTTCTGGGACAGTCTCTTTCACCTGCTTTGAGAGTCATCCAAGTCATTGCATGTGTCAAGAACTCATTCTTTTTCATTACCGAGTAGTATTCCACCACAGGGAAGTACAAGAGTTTGTTTATCCATATCCCATTGAAAGGCATCTTGGTTATTTCCAGCTTGGGGTGATTTTGAATAGAGCTCCTATGAACATTTGTGAGTAGGTTTTTATGTAAAGTAAATTCACATTTCTCCTGGGATTGCTGGATCATATGGGAAGTAAATGTATGTTTTAAGTTTTTAAGGAACTATCTATTTTCTAGAATGGTTACCTATTTTACATTCCCACCTGCAATGTATGAGACACCTAATTGCTTCACATCCTCACCACCCCTGGGTGTCAGTGATCCTTTCCTTTAACCATTCTCATGAGTATGGAATAATATCTCATTGTGGCTTTAATTTGCATTTCTCCAATGATGGGTGATGATGACATCTTTTCAAGTGTTTATTTGCCATCCGTGTACTTTCTTTGGTGAAGTGTCTCTTCATCTCACTTGCCCATTTTTAAAATAGGGTTGTATATTTTGTTATTGCTGCATTTTGAGTTTCTTCCTATATTCTGGATACAAGTCTTTTGTGCATTTGTGATTTACAAGACTTTCTCCTCTTACTCTGCGGCTCCTTTTCTTATTCTCATCACAATGTCCTTTGCAATTTCGTGGAATTCCAGTTTATTACTTTCTTCTTTTGTAGACTGCTTTTGGAGTTGTACCTAAGAAATGTTTGCCTAACCCAACATCATAAAATTTTTCTTTTATGTGTTCTTCTGAAAGGTTTATAGTTTTGTGTTTTACATGTAGGCCTGTGATCTATTTTGAGTTAACTTTTGTATAAGTTGTAGGGTTGTAGTTTGAGATTCTTTTCTTTTTTTTTTCTTTTTCTTTTCTTTTTTTTTTTTTTTTTTTTTTTTTTTTTTTTTTTTTTTTTTTTTTTTTTTTTTTTTTTTTTTTTTTTTTTTTTTTTTTTTTTTTTTTTTTTTTTTTGCATATGGGTGTCCTTTTGCTTAGATATCATCCTGACCCTCTTAATCCTGTTAAGATACAGAAAAATCAGATAGCCAAACTTATTAGAAGAGCTGGTAGGGACGGAGGCTTTGGAATACCTACTGTGGCTACTCAGCGGTCTTTTCTGTTGGGTTTCTAATTCCAGGTTGTGCTCTATACATGTTACCCAGATAACTGCAGTGTCACCACAGAGAAAGAAACCAAATCACTTAAACTGAAGTGCTGTTTCAACACAACTCAAAGCATAGGTTGTTGGAATTATGTAGACACTGTTTACAGACTGATACAAAAATGATTGAGTCATACACATCTCTCTGTCACGAGGTAGTCCCTTAGACTCACATGTTATTGGTCCATTCATTAGTTCACTTAACAAATAGCTGTTAAATACTTCCTGTGTGCCTGGTACTACTGCTCTAGATGCTGGATAATCATCAAGGAGTAAAAACAGCATAATCACTCTCTTATGAGGCTTACATTCATATGGGTAATAAATATGTAATTATGTGTGGGGGTGAGTAATTCCTATTATTTGTAATAATAAAATAGCTAAAGATGCATATAAAATATAAAATAAGATAATAAAGTAATAAGATAGTAGTGAAAAGTCTAAATCATATATGTGTATATAAGACAGTTTTGCTATTTTCAAGGGCTTAGAAAAGTAAGACACAAGTTTCAAGTAGCGGCTCTTCATTTCTTACTTCTTTATTAAACATTTATTCCAAGGTAATATATGCAAATAACTGTGCTGGTCACTGGGGAATTTGCACAATAAATATGTCATTTCTCTGCTCTCCTTGGATTTTCCTATCAGTTAGTGTGTGCGCCTACATGTTAGGTGTTGACATTGACAGAAACTGTAGTCCCACACATTGCATGATATGATGTTCTGTGTGAGTGGCACACACAACAGCGAAGACAATCCAGAAGAAATAATTCAGGCTGCTGACATACAAGGCCCTACCCATTTGGCCCCAAGCCTACCGTGTACTGGTTAATAGCAAGGACTTTATTCTTCATTTCTGAAATATTTTTGTATGGAAAACTTCAAGCCTGTGCAATATGAGAGACAACAGTCTAGTTGTTTTTGTTGTTGGTGGTGGTTTTTTAAGCCCAATGAAGCTATAATTCAACTTCAACAACTTTTAACGTAAACAGCCAGGATTGTGGAATGAAACACAGGAGAGACCATGTGCTCGCTCTTCACTTGCTGGCTGGTAGCTGAGCTCAAATTACTGACCCTCCTTTAGCTTTAGTATTTTTATCTGCAAAATGGGGTCAATAATGCTGTCATTGCCAAGGTTTCCAGGCAGGGCAGGTTTCGGCGGTGGTACACCCAGTTGAAAAAACACACATGGAGCCGACATGGGGGGACCATAAAGACGCCAGCAAGCAAGGTACTTCATTGTGCACCTGGGACTGTATACACGTATTCAAACAAAAGTGGCATCTTGCCGCATCTGCCCAGTAGTAGTTGTTTGGGTTTTCAGGGTTACATAAGGCAGTACATGCGCAGTAACTGTCAGCCCCAGGAATTCCTCAGCCCCAGACACGGACTGATTATACCAAGGTCAAGCCTGGGCCGCGGGCCTGGCTTTGACCCTTTACAGTGGGCCTGGCTGTAATTCTTTGTAATGCCATTGGGCTTGCCGTTAGCCCTTTGGGGACTGACAAATGCCATTCACAGTGTGTGCACAAGGATCAGGGGAGAGGAAGAAGATAATGCGCCTGTCACATTGTCCGCTCCAGAGGAGAGCGACTGCCTACCTCCTACCGTCGGCCTGCTCCTCGTCCATGGTCCTAGCAGCCCGCTTGCGGCGCCAGAGCTCGTCGGTGTTCTCTCCTCGCTGGACGGGGGCACCTGGAAGGAAGCCTTTGTGCTTTCCATCCTTTCCCACCTGCCTGGCAAGTAGTTCTCAGTGGATACCTGTAAGCTAACAGGTGAGCAATTAGCTACGGTTTCACAGGAGAGATTGGAAGACGGTGTGTGTGCAAGGTGTTCCCAGACCTGTGTACCACAGGTAGAAAAGCCTACCACGTGCTCACAGAACGTAAGGTCCCACCCCGGCACGGTCTAGCCGGCGACAGCGTCCGTAGTGCACACAGACCCCGTATCTGACATGATGTGGATAACAAAGCGCCACCAGCCGTCATCTTTTGGTGGATGTTCTCAGTATTGAAATGTGTGTTTTGGTAGCACTTGAACAGAATCTTACTGTTAAACAGTGTGATGGGTTGAATTGTATCCTCCCCAGAAAGATGCATTCAAGTGTGGAGCCTCAGGACCTCTGAATGTGGCCTTCTTTGGAAATGGGGCTTTTCCAGATGTAATCAGGTTAGGATGAGGTCATTAAGGTGGGTCATAATATAATAGGACTGATGTCCTTATAAGAAGGACACAGAGGCGTGAGGAGAGAGGGGACAATGCCATGTGACACACAGGCAAAGACCGGAGTGGTGTAGCAGCCAGACAAGGCCCAGGATTGACACACAGCTGACACTGGGAAGAGACGGGAAAGGATTGTCGCTCGCAGGGAGCACGGCCCTGCCGACACCTGCATTTCAGACTTCCAGGCTCCAGAACTGCAGAGAACGCGTTTCTATCGCTTTGAAGCACTCGGTTTGTGGTAGCTCGTTAGCGATGGCCCTGGGAAATGCATACACACGGTTTGAGTTCTCCCTAGAAAGCTTGTTGGCATTATCTTTTTGCACAGCTCACATTTTAGGTACAATCTAAAGATAAACTTTGGCTCTATTCCCTATTGAATGGAAATGCAAAATCAAGAGAGGTCTAGTTTAGAAATGTCAACGAGAACCCATGAACTAGAGCTACGGGCTCTAAACTCCCTGCACTGGGCGTGGTGACAGATGTGTGGAGAGAGAACTGCATACAGCAGTACAAATGGTAATATATGAACTTCCTAGGCCAAAGACAAGAGCAAAACGTAGGAATGGCCCTTCCGCTTCTCTTGGCTGCCACAGATCTCCGGCCTTCGTGTGGCATGTCCAGATGCTGTACTTTTGAGCAAGTAGTGAATGGTGTTTGTGTTGTGACAGCAGGCCAGGGATGATTTTGGAAATGTGCTGCTCAAAGAGCAGAAGGGGAGGGGCTGCCGGAGGGCCTGGAGCCCCTGGTCTGTTTGTCTTACTGCCCAGGCACCTCCCCAGCTCCACTTGGAAGCAGCCAATGGAGGGTTCCTGAAGGAGTCACAATACAGATGGGGCCCAGACATCTTCTGACGCATCAGGGGGCATCAAGTGCAGAACAGAGTTCACTTCAAAATGGCTCCAATAAACATGTAATGAAGAGAGACCAGCCTTCTGGGATCCAGTGTGGAAGATCTTACCCGTTCGCCTGTGACCACCAGCTTAAAGTCAGAGATGTGCATCTAGTAGAGTGGACAAAGTAAACAGCGTGCAGGTGCATGCAGATGCCTCTTCCCAGCTGATGATGACGGGGAGTGGAATCATCTCCCCGTCAGCTCTCATCCCCCCGTGTGTTTGTTCTGGGCGTAGGAGCTGTCGGTGCTCAGAGTGAAGGTAGGGAGGTGGAGGACACTGGGGTGTTTTACTTCTACGGGAGTTCTAGCATGGCACGGTCACGCAGCACTCAGACGTGGGGCCTCTGCCAGTGCCCGTGGTCGTTTAGGAGGCTCAGGGGTGCTTCTGGGTTGTTTCCAACTCACGGGCACAGGTATTATTCATCTGGAACACACAGGAGAGGATTGAGCCTGAACACTATTCACTCCTCTTAAGGTTATGACTTCTGTTTCGTCTTTGGAGGCTGGAAGAGACCCCTTCCCTGGTATGGATTGCATATGTCCCCGCAAAACTCAAACATGCAAATCTCAGTACCTCAGAATATGACCTTATTTGGAACTAGCATCGTTGCAGATGTAGTGAGTTAGATTAAGAGGTTCATTCAAGTGGGTCCCAATCCAGTACGACAGTGTCCTAATGCAAAGGGGACATTCGCACAGACATGCACAGAGCGAGAAGGCCGTGTCAAGAATAAAGCAGAGACTGGGGGATGATTCTACCAGTCAAGAATCACTGGTGATTGACAGTGACGCACCAGCACAGAGGCCTGGAACAGCCCTCAGAGAAAACCAGCCACACAGCTTGTGGTGCATTGTTACAGCAGGATTAGGAGACAAATGCACTGGGCATTAAGTATCGAGTCAGACATGGGGACCTATGGGCTGAGAGCGGGGTCCTCAATAAGTGGGGTTGCCATGGAGAGGTCTGGAAGGCTGGTGCCTGTCCCCACACTCCGTGGACACGGTGCCAGGAACTGCTTTGGACCGTTTTCTCCCCCAGCGTCCCCCTCCCCATGTGTTATAACAGCCCTGCAGGGCCGCAGTGATGGAAGAGAGACCAAGGGAGCAGGGAGTCCAGGCCACACACGCGCCGAGGCGACATGGCAACCAACCCCTTTCAAATTTAATCAGAGGCTTGAGGACAGGAAGCTGCTGTCCTTAACTCCCTAAGGAATGATATATTAGGATTCCCAGTATATGGGCTAGTCTAAAAATAAAAGTAACCATGTGGAGGAAATAAAGGAATAAGCAAAGTAGCCACGCTCTCATTAATAGACGGCTGCTTTTCCTGCCTTGGAAATCTTGCTTCCTCAGGAAAGCCCCCAGTTCTCCCCCAGTCTGAGCCTTGCAGGGGTGACTGTGACATTGAGAACTGTCTATCAGAGTCCTTTACTCCCCCACCGCCTTCCCTCTTTTGTTTTTCGCCCCAAGTCTTAATGCTTCTTTCTGTAATGAGGTAAGGCGGGCCTTCAGGTTAACACGACGCCTAGCAAACCGAAGCTGAAGAAAGAATAATGCCTTTCATTACGGTTTCTTGTTTCTTACTGGCCCTTTTATTGTATCTTCTTTAAACGTGTGTCTCAGACCTCAATTGAGTCATAAAATCAGAGGTGGCAGGCCCAATTTTATTTGTTTTACTGAAGTGTAATTAGTTATCAACATTTTAAAAGAGTGAGATTATATCTACTTTTATACAATTTAAAAAGTGGATTTCCAACTCCAACTTCTCTGGAAAAACTGGAAGTTCTAGCCAGGCTGGACCCGTGATTTTTGCTTGGTCACTTCCGGCGGAAGCTGAGCAGACACCGCCCCCTTTGGGCGGGGCCGTGAGCGCCTCCATCTCGCCATCACCCCTCCGTCTGCCACCGGCCATCACAAAATTCTGTCCCCACCCAGGAATGCAGCCTCCGCCGGGCTGAGTCCCTGCTGTGAATTACTCCTTTCCAACTCTGCTTCCTCTTCCTGTCTTCACATTATTTTCCACGTGGATTTCAAAGTATCAAATTCAATTTAAAACCTCTTCTTGGTGGAGAGAAAACTTGACTAACGTTTACATTAACTGGGTATTAGTAACATTAGCCAGAAATGGCTGCTTATGTCCAGTTTGGCAGAATGAAAAGAAATCTGCAACATTAGTAATCACTTAATTATTGTAGAATCGTCGGAGACCCATGCCTATTAATACTTTGAGCTTGTGGTTGATGCTTTTCTAACACTAATTAATCAGTAAATATTTCCTCTTAGATTACATTTTGTGAGTCAGGTCTCTGTTGACAGAATTGGACAGTGGCTGATAAAACAAAAGAAAGGCATTCATTTTTGTTAGCAGTTCACAATTTGCAAAGTTTCTTTGTATGAGAGTTGCACTTGATGTTGGCTGCTCATCAGTCAACTTGGCGTTAGCAGTGATGTGTGTTGCAATCTCAGCAGAAGCAAAGTGGGACAGGAAGGACCTGTGGAGTGGCCTGCTTCTGATACTGTCCACGAGAGTGGGCAGGAGAATCACAGTGTCCCAAGGAGCGGGTGGGTACCAATATTAAGCTCAGTTTGGGCAGGGGTGGTCAAAGGGCGTAGAGGGGTTTCCGCCACAGTGATGCTCTCAGACAGATGCAACTTAGCATCTTCCCTTGGGAGATGGCCATCTGGTTTGCAGCAGGAATCCACGGGGGGGCTGAGTTTGACAGGGACATGGAAAGCCAGGAAGGTTGTCAGACTCTCCACCGAAATGTCTGGGGGCCAGGAAAGGACTCCAGCCCAAGTATAGAACTGAGAAAGTTGAGGTATCCAGTAATTTGTTCCAAGAATGGATGAATACACCCAGCCCTGCCACTCAGCAGCTGTGTAATCTTGGGGAAGTCGTTCAAAACTCTGTGTCAGTGTTTGGTCGGGAAGACAAAAGCCACCTTAGGTATTTAGACAAGGTTTCACACAGGGAATCAGAGGCTGGGAAAGCAAATATCAGGAAGTCTGGAAATGCAGGGCTTGTGGGGAAGCTGACTCCAGCTGACAGCCCAAGGGGGTGATTCCTCAGGGCCTCCTGGAAGCCGCCGGCGGAGATCCCATCTGCAGGCTGTGCCTCGGTTTGGCCGCAGCCAGAGGCCCGAGGACAATGGCTCTGCTTCTCTTCCCCCGTCCAACCCCACGCTAGGGCCTTTCGTGGGCCCAGGGCTCTGGGAAATGGAGTTTTCAGACTTTGTGAACCTGGCTACGGGGGAAAGCTTAGGAAAGCAAAGCCTGTGCTAGTAAACACAGGGTCTGCCAACCCTCTCTGGGCCTCCCTTCCTTCATCTGCAAAATGAGAACGAGACTGCGGGTGTCATGACGTGCTTGCAGAGTTTTGCATGTGCCTGGATGGCACACAGGTTCTCGGTCACTGACAATGTCTACTCCGGAGCTTGGAGCATGATTACACCCCTAAGAACCACGGTGGCCTTGTCCATTGAAGGAGGCAACACGGCCACTCAGAACACGGACTCTGGAGCTACAGGGCCCGGGATTCGAGCCCGGCCTGGCTACTTACCCGCTGGCTGTCTTAAGACCAGTTACTCACCCTTATGCCCCAGTTTTGTCAGCAGTGAAGTGGGGAGGACAGTGGTACCTTCCTCATAGGGTTCTTGGGTAAATTAGGGAGTTGATGTGTGTAAAGTGCTTAGCTATGATTTGCCTTGAATTCTCGCTGTTGTTTTTCCTACACATTTTTAAGACTTTGAGGTAGTTTTAGACATCAAAATGAGTTGGAAAGATGCTATAGAGACTTCCTCTGTGCTCTTCTTTCGGCTCTCCCTGGTGCTAATATCTTACATGTTTTCCGGGCTGACAGTACTTCATAGAACACTATGAGCTAATGACAGATTTTATTAGAATTTCCCCAGTGTGTTGGCCAATATCCTCTTGTTGTTCCCATAGCTGATCCAAAAGACCTCAGTATGTTTACCTGTCATGTGTCCTTATTCTCCTCCAATCTGTGACAGTCTCTCCATCGTTTTTGTCTTTCGTGACCTTGACAGTTTTTAAAGAGAACTGGTCAAGGATTTTGTAGAACATCCCTCAGCTTGGCTTTGTCTGAGGTTATGTATTTTGGGGAAGAATATCAAAGAGATGACATACTCTTCTCAGTGTATCCCATCAGAGGTACACGACGTCATTACGTCTTACTTGGTGACCTTCTCATGGGTCACACGGGTGAGGTGACATCTGCTTCTCCACCATAAATAGTCATTTTTCCCTTTGTAAGTAACACATGCTTTAGTAAAGATACTCTAAGACTATCCCAAATTCTGCTTCTCTTAAGCTAATATTAGCATTCATGGTCGAACCTTATCTACAGCAACTATGGCTGTGGTATCCCAATAGTGATTTTCCTGTTATTCCTTTTCCATTTATTAATTGGGATTATCTTGTGAGAGAGAGCTCTCCCTCCTTTCCCTATGACTTACTTATTCAATCATTTACACACATCAGCTTGGCCTCATGGCTATGTCTTTTTGTCTTTAGGTTATAATGCAAAATTATGGTTTTTATTTTGTTGCTCAACTTGTTCTGGCATCAGCCACTGGATTGTCTTCAGGTTGGCTCCTGGGTCCTCTCCACAACTGCCATTCTTTCTGAGCACGTTACATTCCGACACTATAAAATGCTCCAGGTGCACCCCGTATTTTCTTGGCCCTCGTTCTGGAATCAACCACTTCTCCAAGGAGCCCTGGCTCCTTTTACTGGGGAGTGTTGTTTAGAGACCAAGATCTGAAAGGGAGGTGGTTGGTTTTAATATAGATTTATAAATTATTTTTGCTTTGGCTTTCAACATTTTTCTCTCCTGGGTGTGTGTGTGTGTGTGTGTGTGTGTGTGTTTCTGTCATGTGTGTTTACCTGACATGCATGTGACCTTGTTCAAGGCGTGGAGGTACACACGGGTCTGCCGGTCCGGGGGAGAGTCAGACGCCTGGGAAAGAAGGAATATGGTGAATGCTATGTGCACTCTGAGATATAGGGGAAGCCTTCTCTGGAGGGAGGAAGAGGAGTCAAGGAAGGCTTTATGGGGGGAAGAGCTCGTTGAAGAAGGGTCGCTTTCCTTGGGGTTTGGGGCAGCAGTGAGGGGACAGTCCACCACGGGCCCTGAAAGTCCTGCACATCCCTGCTGAGAACGCCAAGAACGGGAGGCCCTGACCACTTCTGAGCCTGGCCTCCAAGCAGCTCTGTTTCTCAAAGGGTTTGCAACGTGCAGCCTTGAAGGATGACGTAAGGTCTTTCCTCCGTCAAGAGCAAGCTTACTCATGCTTGCAGTCAGTGTGGTGAACCCCCACTTCAGTGTTCCCCTCCTACAGTGCAACCCACTGCCTGTGCTGACACCCCGCAATGGGTCCTTGGGACCTGGGGCACACGGGGAGACTGTGAGGACATGGGGACCTGGCTACTGCTTCTGTATGTCTGACCCTGGAGTCCCAGTTCTTCTGCCAGTACTTCTGAGATGGTCGCAAGCTAGGGTAGTAGTTGATCCTAAGGAAATACCCAAATCCCTGCACAGTTCTTGATCAGGGAGGGGTGGGAGTTCAAGTGGGGGACGCAGGTGGCATTTCTGGCAAGAAGAGCCTGGACCCCATTTGGCCCTCGAGTGCCCTCTGCCATGGACACTTGCGGAAAGTGGGCACTGTGGCTCCGCTCACCCCGTTTCTCCAAGTGAAATGCTGCTGCTTTTTGGGGCGCGAGTAGGGTGGTGAAGCGTTCATCATTTGGAATGTCTTATCAGATGTGTATTTATTGCAGGATTGTATTGCTCTTTCTTTGTGGATTTAGGATAGTAACTAGCAGAGAGTCACTGCTTTCGTTAAACCTTCTTCCCACCGACTCTAGGTTGAATTAAACACAAGGGCACGGGGGTTCCCTGGTGGTGTAGTGGCTAGGCTTTGGCGTTCTCACCGCCGCGGCCTGGGTTCGATCCCCGCTCAGGGAACACACCTAAATAAATAAATAAATAAACAAACCCAAAGGCACAGATGCCCACAAGTTGGATGCAGCAGAAGGAATCAGAAACAAGTTTGCTGATGCAAGAAGTTGGCATCCCAGGGCTTTGACAGAGCAATAGATCACTAAGAGGGTCCCTAGACCAGATACGGCACTCAGGAATTGTGTCATTTAAAACAAGGAGCAGGCCAGAGACCAGAGGTACAGGTAAGAACCGGAACACAAATGCCAGGTTGTATGTCTAGACGCAAAACCCAGAGCATTATCAACAGCTGAAAATCGGGAGACGGGAAAGGGCAAGATGGAGTGTGGGCTGGGGAGTCAGGAAGGGCCTTGGTCACTGAGGTGAGCCCCCAGCCAGCAAGAGGGCTGATGTGTCTCCTTCCCGAGGCAGAGCCAGTCCCATGTGTCATTCACTCAGGGGTACAAATGGTGGCAAGCTGAGAATAAGAAGTACATGCTTTGCAAGCTAGCCCTGGCTTAACTCGTGGATGTGAAGGCAGGACGGGAGAGATGCTTTGAGAATGACATCTGAGTTTTGAAACACGAGAGTGGCAGAATAAAAATGTAGCACGTCTTGCTTAGCGTGTCCTCATTAAACCCTGGGTCTGCTGACATTTATGCTCAGCCTCCCCATGTTGCCAGCAGATCAGAACTCGATGGTCTTCAAAAAGAGATGCTGTTGGTGAGAACTGTGTTGATCAACATCGCGGTGCTTGACACCAATTATGTGTATGCAGATACACATAATAGTCTCTGAAAAGCAGACCAGGCTCTGGAACTAAAAATACGTTTCAAATTCCAAGTGTGAGATGATGGTTTCAGAGATGCTGACAATGTAGACATCAGCTTCTATAATAGAAAAGGTGCAGTCCCCAAATAGACGCGTACCCTCTCTGTCCTGGCCCGCATAACCCCAAATTTGGACCCTCGCGTTCGCAACTCATTTGCATATGTAAATGCCAGTTGGCAGTGTTTTGAACACTTCAGCAGTTCTCTGTGCATCCGTTTGAGTTGGGGCTGTTACTGGAGCCCTGTCTCACTGCAGTTTGTGTTTCCTGCCATGAAGTCACGAACTCGGCACCGCGTCCACCAAGGCCCTGCACGTGGTTTATTTGCACCCCCTTCCTGTCCTACATCCCACACCGGTCGCCGTCTCTGTAAAACTGTAACTCAAGGTCTCAGGGTCCTTTCAGCAAACCCCAGAATGACTACCAGTCATCTGGGCACAGCATGTGGGCAGCTCTCCAAGGGAGATGGACGTTTTTGGCTTCTGTTAGCATCATGTAGAGACTTTAGAAGACAGTGAACACCGGCTAGAGGACACAAGGAGCAAAAAAGCACGTGACATGAATTGCGTTTCCCCCAAACCTCTAGCTTTTTCTAGATTAGATGTTATTTCTTCTTCTCTCCTTCTTTCTTTCTTCACCATCCTCGGGTCTGTTTTCTTTCCACCGCCGAGAGTGTACCCAATAATCGATACACTAGTGTTTGGCTGAGTGACACACCAGCAAGTTTTGTTTACGAACAGAAACAGTCGTAATCATCTAGCAGAGGTACGAGCTGGCAGATGTCTTTTGAGTAATATAACTAGATGAAACGATGGTATTTCAGTCTATTTTTTCTTCGTAAAAGTCACATGTTAACAGTTAGAAATGGGAATACAGGGAGACATGTCATCCAGCTTTATATCCAAAGCCACCCACTTCTTCTCCAGGGAGGTAATCATCAGTTTGTCTTTATTCTTTCTCAGGCATCTCGTGCATATACAAGTGTTTCAATGGAAGGTTAGCGTCAGCCACCAGACACACTTGTCAGCTGCCTTTGAAAGGAGGTGCTAGATAGTATGTCAGCGGGTAAAGCGGGATCTCTTGCTCCAGGCTAAGATTATATTTGTGCTGTAGTACTTTGTGCTTCGAAATTCAGGAAATGTGAAGTTCAAAGGCAATTTCAGGCTGGAGAGAGAGGAGATGTGACGGTGACACTTTAGGGATTAGACTACCTCCTTGTAGTCTCTGAAATTTTTATCCAGATGAGATGGAGATGAAGATCAAGGGCAGCTGGCTGAGGGGACTCTTGAGTCGTTGTCCTGCGACTCGTGTGAAAAGGTGGGGTGGGAAACCCAACTCAGGGTCTGGGGGTGGGGGTCAGACCAGTCCACGGACCCATGAATATTAATGTGCATAAATGGGTCTGTGATTCCCCTGGGGGATTTTGCTAAGATGTAGTCGCTGATTCAGTGGGTCCTGGATGCGGCCTAAGAGTCTGCATTTCTAACCACGCACCAGATGTTGCTGTCCTCATGTCACACTTGAGTACCAAGGACTTAGATCTCCTCTAAAGACTGTTCCACGGGTGGAAGACAGAACTCAGCCTTTTGATGTCTTTCCCTACCTTGAAAAATAATGCTGATGTAGGTGGACTTCAGGACAGACCTCGAGAAACCCCATTCCTACCCCGGGAATTGTCTCCCCTTCACATAAACAGCAGGGAGAACCTGCTCGCAGAGAGCAGGGCCGACGCGCAGAGGGTGGGGAAGCTCGGGAGAACGCCCCTCGGGGCGCGGTGGGGGGCGGGCGGGGTCGAATCAGTGCACATTCTACGTCGTGCTTCTCGCAAGAAGACTTTCTTGGAAGGGGGATCACAGGATTCCTTCCATTTCTCTCCTTTGGGCTTTGGGATATTAGGCACAGAGAGTGTCACTCCACACACTATCCCTTGACATTTCTCCTCCATGAGCTTCCATTCCATTTACCTACTAATCGTCAATGTTCCCCAGTGAAGCCAGAGGGAAGGCCTCTGGGCCAGGATTCTGGGGGGTTTCCTTGTAGAATCTCATCCCAGGACACCAGATGACCTCACCCAGGCTGATTTTTGTCCCTGGACTCAGATGAGGCTTTTAGATGTATAATGCACAAATACTTAAAGGGAATGCACGCAGGTGTTCCAGAGTCCTGACCTCTGTTCCGTTCTCAGTGGGCACTGGTTCAGCATTAACGGGCTTCAGTGACATGAGCGAGTAACGCGTGTCACCATTTCCTGAGAAACTGGGCTCTTTCTGTGAATCTGGGCACCTCTGCAAGGGCTTCCCAGGGCACCCCCCCACCGCCCCAGAAGTCATGGACACCCTTCCCCCGTGTGCATCTGCTTGTAGAGCTCTGCGGGGCGGCTGCTCAAGCGTCCCCTTGCTGTGAGGCAGAACGTTGGCCGTGGCTGTGGATGCTGACCTTCCGCGGACGCTGAGACCCCAGCCTTAGGATGTCGTGTGGAAATGACCGCCCATCTCTCGTCGTCGCCTGCCAAGCCCAGCTGCACAGGGTCGGGGAAGGAGCCGGGATGGAATTCTTGGTGCTTTGTGCCCCCTTGTGTTCAGTGTGCTTCTTCCGGTCAGAGCAGCTTGACCACACACAAAGGCCCTGACGCAGAAGTTCTCCCTGACGCTGCACCTGCCTCCGCCAGCGCAGGAAGTGAAAGTAACATAAATGCTCTCCATCCCACGCGTCACAGAAATGCCAGCCCAAAAATCCCCTTGCACAATGCCACTGAGACTCCATTCAGCCCACAGCCTTCCGCGGGTTCGGCCGCCGAGCACCTGGCGTGTGGGGTGGCCCAGCACGCGTGTCACCAGCCTCCTTGCCCGCGATGGGGACAGGGAGAGGTGAGCCTTGACCCCCAGCCCATAGCCCGTCCCATTTACCTGCTTTATTGAATTCTCACAGCACCTGTTGGAAGTGGTAGTAAAGGTATTAGTATCATCATTCTTTATCATATTAAAGACTGCACAGCCCATATTATGGGTTGAATTGCATGCCCCCCCATTCATATGTTGAGGTTCTAACCCCTAGTTCCTCAAAATGTGACCTTCTTTAGAAATAAGTTCATTGCAGGTGTAATTAAGATGGCATGGTTAGGATGTGCCCCAGTTGGGTGTGACTGGTGTCCTTTCACAAAGAACTGTGGACAAACGGACGTGCACATAAGGGAGAACTCCCCGAGAAGATGAAGGCAGAGATCTCTGTGATTCAGAAGCCCAGGAGCCCCAGCGACTGTCAGCAAACCACCAGGAGCCAGCGGGAGGCATGGGACACACTCTCCTTCAGAAGGAAAAAAACCCTGCTGGCATCCTGACCTTGGACTTGCAGCCTCCAGAGCTGTGAGACGATAAATGTCTATTAAGTCCCCCAGTTTGTAACCCTTGGTTATGGCAGTCCTAGCAAACTAATACAGCCCCAGAGCAACAGTGGGGGGCCCAAGAAAGGATTTTTCGGATCTTGGCCCACACTCTCGCCCAGAGCCTTGTTCGCATCGGCGAGGGCTGTGCGTGTGAGGGCACCACTGACGTTTAAGAAGCCCACCAGGAAGCATCTTTATCTCGATACCCTGTTTCCCAGTTTGGACCCACTCTGCAACATCAGCTGCTGAACAGCCATGCCTGTTCACCCCCAGACCACTTGTTCTCAGGCTGTCTTCTGTTCTGCCTGCTGTTGCTGCATGGCAATCTTCCCCGAAATGCAGAAACTTACTGCGACATGTGTTTACTGTCACTCATGGATTCTGAAGTTCAGAAATTCAGGCAGAGCTTAGCCAGGTGATTCTTCTGTTCCTCCTGGCATTGCCCAAGGTCCATGAGTGGTCCCCAGCTGGCAGACGGGCTAGTCTGGCGGAGCCAGGACCCCCTCCCTCGCAGGTCCGGTGCCGTGGTGGGCACGACTGGAAAGTGGGGCTCAGCGGGGCCTGATGACTCAAGTCCTTTCACTTCGCCTCTGCAGCATGGTGGCTGCGGGTCATGCGGACTTCTCACAAAGCACTTGCTTCCCCAGAACAAGTGTCACCAGAGAGCCAGGTAGAAGTTGAATGGCCTTTTAGGACGTAACCTTAAAAGTCACAGGGATCATTTCCAGATTCCGGGGTAGGCTTCGAAGTTCTGGCCTCTCGATGGGAAGAGAATCAAATCATGTGCTTCCATTAAACAACAACAATAGGGCTCTACCTTTCCTTCTGTTGAGTGGCAAAGAAAAGAAGAAAAATGTCTCTACTTTTCTCCGGAGTCTTCTCCTGTTCCCAAGGCTGAGACAGAGATGGTGGGCATGAGGGGCCCCGTGATGGGCCCACGTAGCTGCCTATTTGCTTGTTTTATGGCTGGAGCTGTGTTCACAGAGATCAAAGTCTGGGCCCATGCAGTGTCCAGTGTCAGGCCAGGAACCCCTCAGGAAGCCCAGATGGAGAACAGAAGGGGTTCACAGGGCCCCTCACAAGTCAGCGAGACCACAGGTACTTATTGTCTTAGCCTGTCACCTTCATGCATCAACAATTGGTTAGCAGCCTGCCGAGGCCTCCCTCATTCAGCTCCTCCTGAGAATAGCCATGACAGAAGCCTTGCCCAGTCTATTTACTGCCTTCATGAGGCTTAACGACCAGCTGAGTCATCTGGGAGAGCAAAGGTCTCCCGAGAAGTGGAGGCCACACCACCCAGCTGCGCCCTTTCGAGTGTACCGCTGTCATCCAAAAGCGAGGAGAAGGGGGACTGGCTTGTCTGTTTGCCTCTCTGCCGCTTCCTTCTGTTTGTTCTAGTCTTTTCCCACTTCCATCTTGCTCCACCTTGCTCGGGGCCCCAGGCTGTCTGAATTTCCCGGGAGGGTGACTCTCCCTGCAGAAACCTAAAGCTAATGAGACCCATTAGATTTAAAGCTTTCTGCCACTTACTTGACCCTATAACACTGGCATAATAAAAAGTGGACCATATGCAATTGTTATTTAACTCCAATATTACCGTCTAGTGTGTGTGTGTGTGTGTGTGTGTGTGCGCGCGCGCGTGCAAAGGCCCAGTGAGTGAGAAAGGTCGGGAGGGCTGCAGAGAGAGCGAAAGTCTTCAATTACCATCTAGGGAAGAAGTTCCTTGAAGATAAAAACTATATGATACTCACTTATACCTTCACGAAAATCCATGTTGATGTGTTTAACACGTGCTTGGTACTCACAAATGCTTCTAGGAAGACGAGTGGGAGACCAGAGGGATTGCTCAAACCCTGTCCACGCTTTTCCATTGCTGTCAGCTGGAGACCTTGAAGTTTAACAAGATTGACTGGGAGTGAGTGGGCTGGCGGTCCCTGGGTTCGGCCTGGACAGCAGTGATGGGTACAGGAACTAGACGGCTCGCCCATGCTAAGCATAGAGAAATGCGATCAGGTGCTCAGGTTCATGTACTAGTTGCAGAGAGGCAGGGACAGACTGTTCACTTTGGGCTTCTCGTGAAGGAAGACACTGGTCTCCGAGCATCCTTCCGAGCTCCCTGCCTACGAGTCCCCCCAGGCCCGCTGCCAGCTGCCCTCGTGATGCTGCCTCCTCACCCCGCTCCTAGCTGTGTGCCACGGAGCTTGCAGCCACCTCGTCCTACAGACACGGCGGTCCGAAGGGGACTGATGAACTTGAATTCTAAAACTCGTTACATTTTCTTAGTCTTGTTTCTTCTAGTTTTTATTGTTCCACCGTAGCCTATCTGTAATGTTCTCGAAGATGGTTATTTTTCTGGTGTAAATTAGAGCTGCTCCTTATCTGTCTGTCATCACGGGAGTTCCTGCTGCGCCCGTGAAGGCCTTGGGGGCTTCTAGTCCGAGGAGGCACATCAGGGCATGGCCGATTCTGAAAGCTCAGTGTCAAGGTTGTAGCCAGGCTGGATGGGGCCATGGGCAGAACTGGGCCGTAGTCGTGAGGCCTTGGTAATAACTCCATTGCCATGTAATAGAGGCTGAACCCAACTGAATGCAAAGGGCATTTTTTTAAAGAAGAATAGACAGTTTGGAAGAAGAATCAAAAATATTTGTGGGCTGACTCGATAAAGGAAAAAAAGTCTGAGATGGTTTCTAAGCTTTTGCGTCACGTGACCGTGATGTCGCAGCTGGCAGGAACTGAGAAGTATGAAAGGGGATTTGGTTTGGGGGGAAAGTTACAGGGATGGTTTTAGACACGCTTAGCTGGGGGCTAAGAACTGCTACCGGGTGGAGAATGGGTTAGCGGTACGTCTGAAACCGGAGCTTCCTTCCCCTCATCTTAGTGCCCGAAGAGGCCCCCTGAGACGGCCAAAGTGAGGAGCAGACCCCGGCGCTGGGGGCGCAGGCGGTGAGCGCTGTCCTCGGCCTGCGCCCCGTTTCCCCTTTGAGGCTCCCGTGCAGCTGCTGTGGTCCAGGCGGTGCTCTGCAGGCGTGCAATTCTGTCCTTAAACCCTTCCCACACTGCAGTCACACACCTTCCACGCCCAGCGAGGACCCGGGGACGGGCCTTCCCGAAGGAGGGGGAGGCTCACCCGGACCTTTCTTCTTCCTCCCCCAGGTCTTAAACTAGATGCATGAAATGAGTCCTCATATTTCACGTGGGGTCCAAATGGAGCAAACCAGGGACGTGTCTGAGTCCCAGCTTCAAGCTGGAAATCATGCTCCTTCCTCTGGGATACAGCAGGAGGGCCAGTACCCATCAGGGGATGGGATGGTAGCCAAGGACTTGAACCTGGACCTTTTGTTTTTAATGACTAACATCATTTTACTGGTGCTTCGAGAGCAGAGAGGTGAGGAGAGACAATTGCCAGTTACTCGTGTTTAGAGGGTCATCCAATATGTGACTTTGGATGAAATCTGTGAAGGAAAATATACTAAAAGACAAAACAGCATAAGTATCTTATGACCCAGCAATTTCACTGCTCCGTAATCACCCAATAATAATGGGTCCCTATGTTCACAAACAAACAAACAAAGCTAAGAATGTTTATAACAGGACTATCCGTGACAGACAAAAATGGAATCCACCCCACAGTTAATCAATAGTAAATGGATAAATGAATTGTGGTGTGTTCATTCAAGGGAATGCTCAAAAGCAGGGGGCCCCCACCCCTGGACCGTGGACCCATACTGGTCCATGGCTTGTTAGGAACTGGGCTGCACAGCAGGAGGTGAGCAGGGACTAGTGAGTGAAGCTTCATCTGTATTTGTAACCGCTCCCCATGCCTCCTGTCAGATCAGTAGATGGACATAGGAGCACAACCCCTACTGTGAACTTTGAATGTGTCTATTCCTCCTCCCACACACCCCCCACCATAGAAAAATCATCTTCCATGAAACTGGTCCCTGATGCCAAAAAGGATGGGGACTACTGTCATAAAGCAATGAAAATTAGAAGTCACTGCAAACAGCATGGCTGACTCTCATAAGCACAATGCTACTAGAAGAGGCCAAAGTCAGAAAAGTACATACTGTATGATTACATTTCTATGAAGTTCTATGTTGTTAGTCAGCACAGTGGCAACCTTTTAGGGAGGGTTTCTGGTACACTGTTGGTTTTTTCTTGATCTGGGTGCTTGTTTTTTTTGAGGTGAACACTTATGACTCGTACCTGTATATATGTTCTACTTGATACAATTTGCAAAATGAAATAAAAATCTAAGTGCAGAACTTTGGGAAAAGATCTCTCACAGAGAGTCACTGGTCTCTGGATAAGTGCGAAGGTGCCTTGGCCCTGCAGAGACCATCTCTTTAGTTTAACACCACTTCGGCCAGCAAGTCATGCACAAGGCACCTCTGAGATCAAAAGTGACGACGACACGAATGGAGCAGATGTGGCCGCACTTGGCCCTCAAGTATCTACCAGGACACATTTAGTGACCTCAGCAGCCCAAAGGCATGAAGAGTCCACATCAGCCCTGTCAGCCCACATCCATGGTCAATTTCTTACACAAGTTTAAGGGCCACTGGTCTACTACATTGTCATGACCAGAGTCAAAGTCAGAGATGGTATGGGTGGACGGGATCACATCTACGTAATTTTGAGATTTGCATCAGACACATAGCCTACAATAGAGGGTCTGACAGAAGTAATGCCCAAAAGTGTCATACAGTGCTGGAGTGTTGTGTGTCGTGTTCCATGCTCATGATTTTGTAGTAAAAGATTTGGTGTAGATTACCAGCTCATAAAAAGGGGGCATTTTTTTGTGCCAGACCCTGTATATACTCATGGACACTATCATTTATCATAATCTATAAGTTTTCATGCAATAACTCATGCATACAAAAACACAGAAATGAAAATAAGGTTTAAGGAATTGAACCCAGTTGGTGGAAACACCTACCTCTCCGTGGATGGCGAGATGCTGAAGCCAAGAGGTGTGACTTCTGCGCCTTTGCACATCAGCACCTAGTGCAGTGCCTGAACTCGTGAGTAAGCCGTCATGACACTGGGGACATCTAGGTTTGGTTGGCTCCATGGGTTATGGTCCACCTGAGTCATTGTCACGCCAAGTTGTCCTAGAGTGCTGTGCAGTACTGCCGTTAGAATGGCTGTGTTGATCCTTGGAAAAGCCAGAGATGACTTTGATGCATCTATGAACTCACTGCTTGAACTCACTGCTCATTGGCCCTTTCCTAACCAGGTCATTTTGCTTGTGACTTTGTCTTATAGTGTACAGATCATTTAAATTTCATTAAATTTGGATAGAAAGTGTTTTGTCTTAAATTTAAAATTCCTAGTTCATTTTAGGACTCAGAGTTGTCACTGACAAGACTGATTGTCTTATTTTCACTAAACAGTAGGTAGATATTAATACCAATGTTCTGAAACTGTAGCTCAGAGGAATTTGAAGGGGAAAAAATACTGTAGTTTGATATACATGACATATACATGTATTTTGTAAGTATCTATGCCTATCCTTTGGGGGGAATTACGTTGTCTATTGCAAGTCGGCGCCACAGGTTTTTACTTTGTGTTCCTTTCACACTTTTTACTCTTGGGAGAGTTAATTACAAACAATTTAATTAAGATCTCAAAGTCATTAATGTTCTAGTAGCTTAGCAAGTTTGGGTTGGCTCAGCAGGTTGCAAAGGTTTAATTTTATCAGTTATCCTCCCATTTACTCGTACACCATCAGTACTGTGCTTGTTTTCCTATCCTCTCCTGCCTGGGGTACCGGCAGAATCTAAAATATCAATAAAACTAAGAATTCAGGAAAGACTCTGTTAGCTGCCACCTGTCTTATGAGGCTTGGATTTCCATTTTGAATCTTTAGAATACAAGATCAAGGATGTCTCAGTAATGTTCTCTTCAATGAGACCAAACAAACAAAAACCATATTGTATTTTTGATTAGAAGTAGAGCAGTAACACAATTTTCATTAGCTTCATGAGAAATATAGATTTCAAAGACAAAAAAAAAAAACCTGTTCTATAATTCATTAGAAGCTCAAACATTAAAGATTAAGTTTCTGCTAAGAAGTCACAAGGAATAGATAGATAGATAGAATGGGGAAAATACAAATCAGGCCTTAAGGAATTACTTTCCTGTTCATTCTTTCTGAAAATATTATATATAGGCATCAGCTATCACTAACAGAGTGCCTAGATTGGAATATATGACCTGTGAAATGCAAACTCGTTAAAAGTCAGTATACGTTTTTGTATTTTTTTAAATTGACTGACCTTTTTTCAGGTATAAATGGTTTAGTAAATAGGAGCAATTAGCTTTCTGATTTAAATAGTAAATAAGTAACAGTTAATGTTGCACCAGGTTGTTTTTTTTCAAGACTCTGACCACGGATCATATATTCTCTTATTAACTGTGATGTTTATTAATAATTATTGGGTTTGAATATCCTTTCCGTTCATGGGAATGCTGCAGGATAGATGCCAAGTCTTGTCATGCTGCATTTACTTGAGTGAAAATGGTTAAAGAAGGAAAGACACTTAGGGTTGAGTTCTTTATTTTCAATTTGTCAAGACTTGAAATAACCTGAAAGTATTTGTTTTGAACCTCATGAATTCTAATATCCTGAGATTGTATCCAGAAATAATTATACTCATAGAGAATGTGATAAATTCAAAGTATCTGTAAAATTAATGAGAAAGTAGAAATACTTTTCTTTAACGATTTAAAGATTAACAGTTTAAAGATTAGTTCAACTCAGAATAGCAGAAAATATTTATTGTAAATTAATTAAGATATTGGAAAGAAACAGCTAAGAAAGGGCCTCTGGGCCCCTGGGGATAACGTGACCCAGACGGAGTTGGGAGACTGAGCAAACTGAAATATGGAACTCTTAGTTATTTTGAATTTCAGACAATCAAGAAGTAATCTTTAGGGTAGTTTTGTCCAATGCAATATTTGGGACATTTTTTATCCTGAAAAAAATATTTATTATTTATCTGACATTCACATTTAACTGGGGATCCTGTATTCCATCTGGCAAAGCTAGGCCGGGAGAACTCGGGGGATGGGTTCAAGGTCACAGACCTACTTTTGTATCACAGTCATCACTGCAACCTGGGCCTCACAAAATCATCTTATTCCCATTCTGTGACATGTTGCTCTGCATAAATTTCCTTCGGACAACCAATGTTAATCGGTGATTTTTTTAAAAAAAAGTCTTTTCCCTTTAATTTGTTCAGCTGGCTCATGTATGAAGACTTTTCTGTTGCCTGAATTGACACTATTAAAAAGCCTTAAGATAAAAGCCACATGCGGCCCTCCTGATCGCTCTGGACAATGGCTATTTTAACGTGGAGTGTCAAAATTGTTCTTCACTCTGCGATTTTATAGCCAAGTAATTTGACCGTGTATTAAAACTTGAGGAGAATTATGACCAGGGAAATTACAAGTAGGGATCAGACTTGCAATGTAGAACTTTGACTACTCTCATAAAAGCCATCCCCCACCCCTATTATTTCACCATCAGACATGAAAGCAGAGGATGGCTACTTACTGACAAAATGCACAAACACTGTCTGAAAAGACAATGATTTTTGCAGCTGAGAAATCTAAATGGAAACGGGCAGCAGTTTGTTTCGGTGGCTGTGATTTTATAACCTAAAGCTGTGTTTTCTGGCAGGAGCATTCAGGGCCTGGATCACAAATGAGAAAACATGAGGTCCTCGGCGGGATGCTGGGAAATGAGGCTGGTGGTTTTCACAGCCTTTGAGGCCAGACACTAAAACAGTGGCTAGTACTTTAAAAATTAAAACACAAGAAAAACAAAACAAAACAAAACTTAAGAACCAGCGTCTAGAAATCACACTGTGATTTGTTTCCTCACACCATTTCGATGGTTTATCTGGGACGGAAATTACAAAGGGGCTGATTCACGTCCCTCTGCACCTCATGACCGAGGGCCTGCGTGGGGACAGCCAGTGGTGTTGATCTGCTCGATACGGAGCAATGCGGCGAGCTCCTGTCTGTCTCGCTAGGATCTCGGGCTTCTGTGATCTAGTGGGAGAAACAATCAGGAAACAGAGGAACTATCAATTTTGTTCCAGTCAGGAGTGAGCAAAGTAACAGGGAGGCACAAAGGAAGGAGCCCCAAACTCTGAAGCACTCAGAGACTTCTCAAAGATGCTACTTAATTTCCCTCTAGAGATAGATCCTGAAAAACTTGCAAATAAATATGATACGATACCTGGGATTTGCTTCACAACGATCTCACTGGGAGAAATGGAGTAAGTTAGCCGAGTTGATGTAAGTTGCAGCTAGGTTTGAGTACATGGAGCTTAATTATACGTCGTATGAACTTGGCACATCTGAAAATGCTCATAATAAGGAGGTAAAGTGTGTGTGTGTGTGTGTGTGTGTGTGTGTGTGTGTGTTGTGGGTTAGTGGGGGGTGGGGAGAGATAGAGATAGAGAAAAAAGTACGAAGAGGAAGAATGAGAATGAGATTGTAAACCTGCTTGGAAAATATCGAGCAGCTAGAGAGAAAACCTCGTTTCAAGACACCAATCTGCAAAGTGGAGGAGATTCAGGTCCTGCTGGTTGACCTCAGGAGTGGGAAGGAAGCACCTTCAGGAACAGGGCAAGCTCCCAGAAGCACTCCCAGCCATTGCTGAGGAGGTCTGTGAAGGGTGGAGTGGGGGGCCCAGCCAGCCTGCCTGTGGGCCGAGTCAGACCGCCCCCTCTCGTTCGCCTGTAAAACCTGTAGCGTGATTGTCAAGTTCCTAGAGATCTGCTCCCTAGGACCTGGCCGAGACAGCTTGGCGACCACTGCCAGAGGAATTACCCAGAGTGTTAGGGAGTGCAGGGTGCGGTGGTCCTGAGGTCCCCCTAGAAAATTGCAGGTCCCTGAGCTCCTCAGCCAGCGTTCCTTTGTTCTCTGGACTTCAGCACCCCTTGGTCCCTTGATGTGGTCAGTATTTGATAACCCCCCCAATGTTTGCCGAGCCCTGTGTTGGGTGCACGGAGGACACGGGGCTCACTGCTCCTGCCTTTGCAGAGTTTAAAGGTTGGTTGATGACTTTACAATCTTGCAGGGGGTGAGCAAGGTTGCTGATGACGTGCGTGACCTCTTAGGAAGCGACTCGAGAGTCCTCTTTGTAAACGCGGCCACTTAGTGACAAAAGAAAGCTGAGTTTGAAATCAGTCCCTCTCTGTCCTTCCTCGGCTGGGTAATCTAATTTGAATGCAAGGAAGTCTGGCAGTTGCAAATGCTAGCTGGCACTAGAAGCGCATTTTCATTGACTTCCTGGGATTCTTTGCCTCCCTCAAATATTTTGGATACAGAGAACATGGCACCGATCCTCCCGTCGGTGCTAATGATGAGAAGAACGGCATAATGGAGAGGGCGCCTCATCCAGACACAGAGAAGTCGCGCCGCCGACGAGCGCAGCCGATCAAAATGGAGGCCGCTTCCAAGGCTGCCAGGCTGGCGACTGTGAGCGGCAAAGACTGTGACATCCAAGTGTCACCGCTCCAAAGTCGTGGAGTCTGCCAATTGAAGACAATTAGCAAGCGCGACTTCTCCATTGTGTTGACAGATGAGGGAGAAAAATCAAATAGATGTGAGGGCTGTGTTTATCCTGCTGCAGTGTTTTTGCAATATTATGTCTATTGATTTGCTTTCTGTCCCCGAGTTATTGGGTGGCTGGTGCGCCGCTCTGCCTGTCAGCCCCGCACGCTCCCTCTCACAGCTGCTTGTCAAGGGAGAATCTCTCCACAAATCACCCCAACCCGTCTCACCGGGGACACGAGGCCAGAGATACTCAGTTACGATTTAATGGAAAGGAGAAAGGAAAAAGAAAACAACAACAAGCAAAACAAAACTGGAGCATGTGGCTCCATGTTCTTTTCATACCCCTGGCGACAGCGTTCGCAGTCTGGGAGGCGGCGCGGCCTGCCGGCACCGGGTCTGCGGGTGTTCTGCCGTCCGGGAAGGGGGGCCGGGCTCGTGTGCTTGCCACCTTCTCTCTTTTGGGGGTGGCCCCTCCACACCTGGGCCCACAGGGGCCTCTTTAGCAGGAGCCCCTCATCCCACGCCATTTTAAATTCTGAACTTGAATGTAGAAACAGGGCCTGCCTCAAAGAGCCCTGTGACTGCTGCAGAGGAGACCCATTCGGGGTCACTCGGGACTGTAGGCTGAAAGCTTGGTCCTCAGTGCTCTGTGTCCCTTTTGCTTTGGGGAGAGAGAGCTCCTGGCATGGAGTTGGGGCTCTAGGACAAAAGAATAAGGGAGGAATGTGGGGCCTCAGGACATGTGAGCATCCCTTAAATCAAATTTCACATGCAGCTTCCTTCTCTTCTTATGTGTAGCCCCGGTCCTGCAGTAGGCCTGATTTATGAAACAAATCTTTACCCCCCCCCCTCGTATTTATTAATTTGCTTTTAAGTGCTCCACCAATGAGAACCGTTATGGAGTCTCTCGGTTCAGCTGGCATCCCTACATCTGGGCTTCAAGGCATCCTCTCTCCGGGATGGGTGTCAAGCTGGGCTGAGAAGCTCCAGAAGGCAAAACTACATTCATCTTGGCTATAAAATTCAAACCCTGCATTGTCGGCGTGTGCTCGCGTGTACCCAGTTCGTGGTAGCACGTAGCAAGGCCCTTGTGTCCAACTCATTCGCTGGTAGAGAGTGGGGTGCATTTAGGGAGATGCATTACTTTCGTGCAAACAACACAGGGACTGTTAAACAAACAGCAGGAAGACGGCTCAGTTTTAAATAAAATTTACAGGCCCAGAATGAATGCCCCTTCCTAAATAACTAACTTAATACCAGGGCATTTCTTAGGCACTGGGGATTAGAAACACAGATTCTCAAGTTAATTACAATACATAAACATGTATTTAAAAAGATAATTATTTGACATTATTTTGGAACTTGACTGAAAATTGCTTCCTAAGGACAGAATCTTCTTCTACAGGGTCTCCTATGACTTAGTGCACAATGACAAGGCATGCATCACGCAGCACGTGGGACCCTTTCATAGTCACACATTCTTCTGAAAAATCAGCGCTTCCAACTCTTTGTTCTGTCTCCCGTTCTGTTATTTCCTCTCTCCGGAGTCTTCTCCTGCTACCTAAAATGTCATAAATATCATCGTGGGAGAGAATGCGGTCTAGTGCAGTTTTATTAAAAAGTCTCACACTTTTTGCAGCCAAATCGTCACCAACATATGCCGCTCCCAGCCTGTCCTCTGCTCCAACAGGTTCACAGGGAATAACATCAGTAGCATTGAACACTTCACAACTTTCAAATGCTATTTTATTCATTTAGACAGATCTCCACCCAGGGCCAGTCCTGGGCACCAAATGCTGTACAACGACAGATTGGCTCCAACACACACCCCTGTCCTCAAAACGCTGACCGTCTAGCTGCGGTTGGATGTTCGCAGGAAGACATTTCTAATCACGCTGTGACAAAAGGCAGGGACTGCCAAGGCTAATTCGCGACGAGGAGTCTGCCTCCCACATTCACAGGCTTGGGAGGTGGTGAAACTTGGCCACATTTACTCCTGCCAGCATGTCTGTGACATAGTGTTTTCATTTCTAGTCTATAGACGTAGCAACTGAAACCCAGGCCAGTAAAAGGACTTGTCTAAGTCCCCCCAGACTGGTAAGTGACAGACCCCAAACCCTGTAAAGGCCACATGGGGCCATGAAAAGGCAGGAGTGTGGGGTGTGACATGATCTAGGCTCAATCTCAATTCTAGTTCTTTCTGGCTCAGCCATCTCTGCTGCCTCTGTAAGACGAGACACCCACTTCACAGAGTTGTTAGGAGAATTAAATGAGTCACATTATATGTCCCCAAACCTAAGCTAGGACTATAAGGGGCATCATTATTTTCTGTTTCACTGAGAAAAAAAAATGCTGTCCATCTACAAATACAATCTTTCTTATTACTTAGGACCTTTATTTATTATGTATTCAAAGAGGTCTTTTAGACACATTTAGACGAGGGCTCCCTTATTAAAATCAGACAGGACTCTTGGGCATACATAAAAGGGAAAATATAAGAGAAATGAACGAGCCAGGTGTTCCTCTATTTCTATATTTTTAGATCTGACCTTTCACAGTTACTTTTGACTCAGAGTTTTTTGTTTTTGTTTTTTGAGGAGGCTGGGGCATCGCACGAGATATGGAGCGCTTCACGAATGTGTGTGTCATCCTTGCTCTGGCGCCAAGCGTGCCCGTCTCCGTCTCACGCCCATGTTAGCGTATGTGCTGCCGAAGTGAGCACTTGACCCAGAGCTCTTGATGTCTACTCGGATGCTTTTCTGATCACATCACCCGCTGAGCCTACACGAGAGACGATGATGCAACATTTTCTAAAAGAATGTTCTACTCTTGTACCTGCAATTTCACCCATGGTGCCCTTACTAATGGGGCACGTTTTGAGGCTAGAGTGTCAACGGGTTTTCAAACACCAACCAGAACTTTTGTTCCTTCTTCAAATAGGCCTTAAGTGCTTCATTGACTAAAATGCCAAGGGTTGGAGTTGTCCAGTCATCCCACCAAGAATAATAGCTGGACAATGACAATTTTGTCATGAGTGCTGGCTGGTCAAGGACCAGACCCAGTTGATTGTGAGGAAGCATCCTGACTCCAGTGGCGTTAATATGGGAAAAATGTTTTAAATTCCACGAGATACAGATCTACACAGAACAGACAGCCTTGCACCCAATACCTAGCAGGTGGTTTTAAAATAATGGTTCTTTCCCCTTCTTTTCCTTCCTTCCTTCCTTCCCTCCTTGCCTCCCTTCCCTCGCTTCCTTCCTTCCCTCCTTCCTTCCCTCCTTCCCTCCCTTCCCTCCCTTCCTTCCTTCCCTCCTTCCTTCCTTCCTTCCTTCCCTCCTTCCTTCCTTTTTGCACACACAATAGCTATCCAGTTGGTGGCATTGCCAATAAAGATTACATGTTCAGAGGAGGCATGGGTATCTTGAAGTACAGAGATAAAAATTTCTTCATGGAATAGGTGTCCTCGGCCGGAGAGAAGGGATAAGCAGGGAGATACTGGCACTACAGTGGCACCTAGAGATCGCTACGTGGCACTCCCACCTTCTTCCCCATCATTACCACCAGCCCCACCAACCCAGTGGGCTTGCTACACCAATGCGATGGGAAGAGAAATTCTTGGCACCCTTCTTTCCACTCTATTGCCACCTCTAACTCTGGAAATTCTAAAATGTACAGAAATAATATAAATGTCAAAAATGTATATGATATTTTTAGGGAAGTGGGTAGTAATTGAAAAAAGAGAAATCTCAATTCAGTTAAATTGTAGGGTTGGAAATCAGGCTGACCTTGGTCCCAAATCTGGCTTTAGTCCTAATAACTGTGTGAACTTGGGAACATTTCTTTATCATTCTACATCCCAGTTTCCTCTTTTATAAAATAGAATATTTGCCTATCATAGAGGAGAATTAAATTTAAAAAGAACATGAATTAACCTACATGAAATGTATAAAACAGTCCTTGGTTCACATAAGCACTCATCAAGACTTACTCTATAACCCTAATTAAGGTCCTAGTGACAAGTGACGAGTCAATGCAAGATCTTAGAACAGTGGAACCTGGCTACCTTCAACTATCAGCTTCAGTGTGTACAAGCTTACTAGCTGGATGACCGTGGGCAAATTATTTCATCTCTCTGCGTTGACAGAGCAAGCCGATTGAGATCAGGGGTACTAAAAGGACCTATTCTACTGTGAGGAGTACATCATTTCCCATCATTTACACATGGGGTGAATTAGTAAGTGCCAAATAAATGTTGGCCATTATTATCTGTCCCAGAGGTATGTACTGTTTTCAGGGGATTTCTGGAGAAGGCCCTATATCGCTCAGTCACTTAATAATGATAACATTCTCGAACATACAGCCTTAAGCACTAGGTAAAATGGAGGCAATGGAGCAGGGTCTTTGAGTTGTTTGGGGAGTTGCTTGTGAGGAGAGGGTTATATGAATGATTGCTTGTTCTGCTCATTACTTGTCAAACTAGATTTGAACCCTATTACCATCTTTTGTAGCCAGTTTTATGGGTCTCCCTAGAGCCATGTAGAAGTCTTAGAGCTAGCACTCAGCATCTAACCTGAGTTAGAACAGATTTGCTCTAGGACTTGACTTCCGACCTTAGGAGTTCTACATTTGAGAACACCCCCCTCATCCTCTCTATGCTCAGGACGCAGAGAAGAGGAAACGAAAGGAAAACAGAGTCTTTCCCAACAATCTTCTTTATCCTTCTGCTCTGAGCAATTTGTTCAGTCTCCATATTGTGCTGGGGAGTCTTTATTAGCTCTTCTCAAATTCTATGGGGACGACGGGGATTTGTGTTGCCCTCTGCTGTGATTCAAAATGAAAATATGACTCAGTATAGTGGCCAAGCCACCTTTACCAAAATGTTACATGCTCAGTCATTTATTTAATTTCCATTTTCAATGAGTCACTTATTTAATTGATCGATATTTTTTGCCCGTTGGTTTGGGAGAAAAACAAGCTAATGAGTGATGTGGCTCAGATGTTCTGACCCTCCAATGTATTATGTTGGTTACACTGCAGAGTCACATCTGGATTGAAAAAAAAAAGAAGACCCAGAGCCAGTCACTTGTTTTTTAGTAGCGTTGGCTCTCTTTTGCATTCAGTCTGCTTCTTTTAGCAAGCGCAGACCTACACGTTTAGTTTTACCTATTTCGGCTCCCCAGTACGACAAATGAAAATTGCATAGCTCTCTAAAAAGTGTTTCAGGAAATGGAGAAAGGAAAACCGTTAAAGTCATTTTAATATTTCTATTAGAATGAGGTCTTCCCAATCTGGCTGCTAGCTACCTTGGCAGCTTCCAGCCCCATGAAGCTACTGATCCTTCAGTCAATAACACATTATCTTTAGCACCTTGAGCTTTTGCAGGTTTTGCACCCTCAGAGACAGGGCTTTTCACTCCTGTCTCCCCAGAAAACTCCCAGCCATGTTTCAGTATGCAAATAAGTTGCCATTTTCTCTACAGGGCCTTGTGCAAGCTTACCTTTCTTTTCCCCAGAGCAGATGTAGCTTCTTTCCCTCTGAGATTCAGAGGCCTTGGGGACCTACACCTCTGGCAGAGTATCCAGCCATTGTGTGTGACCACTGACCCATTTACCTCTTCTGCTCAATTATACAATCTGTCATGGCCTGGCTTATAAAGTTTGGTCTTTCACTCCTGACTTTTGAGAACATACTGGACTCACCAAGGGCACCTAATGGTCCCCAAAAGACTTCCAGGTATACTGATGGTACTATATGGAGAAATGGGCAATCATGAAATTCTCAGCAGTGATGAAGGTCTACAGCCTGTTGAAGATGTACTTATGAAAGCCAAGTGTGACAGTTACTGATTTATTACCTCTTAGCTCCAAGTATGACCTTTTTTGTGCGCTGCTCTGCAATAATGGAGGTGGTGTTTGTAAATATTTCTCCTTTGCCAGCTGGTAGAGCATTGAATTTTGTCATTAGAGAGGGTGCTGGAGGGATACGGGAGGAAAAGGGCTTTCTCTTCCATGTTCTGCTATGCCTGCTTGCCAGTTCCTCCAGGATACAATTGCTCCAGTCCCTGGCCTCTCTCCTGGAAGGCTGTTCTCAAGCTCAGAGTCTGAAGCTTCAGGGGACCAGTAGGCTAGAGTCTGCCCAGGAGACCACGGCCATGCCCTCTCCCATGAGGTCTGCACCTAAGCCCTGTTTGGAGAGAGGTCTTCTTCGGTGGTATCTCAGTGCCAGGCAGAGTGGCTGCTCCTCATCTCTATAATTCCTGTATTCTTCGTTGTTTTCCTTAACTCTTAATAACCAAATCCTTGTTATTCCAACCCTCTGTTAATTGGTCTTTGTTAATTGTCCCTGTTCAATTTACTATGCAGTTTTATCTCTTGTTTGGGACTTGATTGATGATATCCAGTGCTAACTTAAAAAAGGTATGAAGAAAATTTTTTATTTTGGAGCTTTGGATCGAATGACAGCATATAGTGAAATCTATAGAGCTATCTACCTCTACATTAGATATTTAATGTTAATTATACTAGATTTTGGATACTGAATTTGGAAATAGTCTCTGCTCACATTTATGGCAGGATTGGGACACCAGCAAGAACAAAAATATGAATTTAGACACTCTTAGTTTTTGAATTTTTAATAATTTAGATGGGGGATGAATAAAAAAAACAAATCTCCTTGCCAAAAATTTCTTCTAAATATTATTCATATAAAGGAGCAGCATGATCAAATCTGCAAAAATAAGATTTAAAAATTACCATCCTGCATTCAGATATATCCAACATCTTCTACACAGTGAGTCCTTAATACTAAGAGCATGTTGACAAGGCTCGGATTGATGGGGTGAATTCAGCCAAATCTTCAGTTCATTAAAAAAAGTTTTTCTAAGATCCTCTTCTGAGATACACCTAGCCTTTCCTCAATGAATTCATTGCATCCACACAAAAACCATATTTCCATCTCTGAAGTAATGTTTGTCCTAGTTAAGCAGTTCAGATTAGTGGAGTATCGGTGTTTGTTACTTTGTTGTTGCTGATGCTGCCTTTGTAGTGCTGATACAGTGATTTTAACAATGCACTGAATGATTGATTATAAATTCTACTGAAATAACAGATAGAAAACAAAAATTAGTGGGAGTCACCTACACACAACAACCTCTTCTGAGAAATCTGAGTCACATTAGAAAACTAAATACCACTTAGATTTCATTACAGAGCTTGAGTTTCATATCTGAATCAATTACTTGCATTAGTGAAGATATCCACCATTATTAAAACCTACTTAAAAATCTCATTCACTGCCAACTGCTACTTAAGACTTCCAGGGGAAATGACCACGTGATAGGGAACAATTTAGCCTTATATTGTTTGGGAAGGTATCATGTATTAATATTTGTAATGGTTCATTCTGCTTCACTAAAGCATTATTTGTGGGCATTTCCCCTTCATATATAATTCTGTTGGCTAGAAAATTTAGCATGAGCTTGTTTATGGATGCTATGGACTCCATTTTAATCTTTTTGCCCATTTTCATTCTCTTCACCTTCTCAAGTCTTCCAGCTAACTAGCACCTTTTAGGATGACCAACCTAAAGTACTTTGTCTGATCTATGTATGCAATTTTATAATATCTAGAGTAGAAGTCAACCAACTTTCCTATAAAGGTCCAGATAGTGAGTATTTCAGGCTTTGCATGCATACAGTCTGTGTTTAACTACTCAGCCTGCTGTTAGAATGCAAATGCAGCCATAGACAATATGTAAAAGAATGAACATGGTTTCATTCCAATAAAACTTTATTTATAAAAGCAGGCAACAGGTCAGATTTGGCTCACAGGCTTAGTTTGCTGACTCCTTATTTCAACAAGAGTCTTTAATTTGGGGCCAACACAAAGGCTTACAAGACAGTGGCCTGGCGTGGAGACCTTTAAGGGAATCACTCCATGACTATGAATTTGAAGCACATTTATCCCTGCGGTTAATCGGCCTGAGGTCCATGGCGGGTCCATGCTCCGCATCCTTTTAGAAATGGCTCCACTTCACCAAAGCCATGCTTATCTGTTATCTATCCTGAACCCTCTTGCTCCGCTGTGCAAAAGGCACTGGAGTACAAAAATCATTGTAAAGGGCGTCACATGAAACAAAAGTGTTCCTTATGGATGGCTCACTCCTGAGGTTCTGTTCTTGGAGATGCAAGTGAAAGCGCTGCTATAAGAAATCTCGAAGCATGCGGGACTTGATTTTGTCAAAATGGAACACTCAGGGCAAAGCCTTGTGCTCGCGCTCTCTCTCTCTCTCCCTGGAGCTCAGACTATTCTCTATTTTCAATTCGTGATAAAATATCTAAAGAAGTCTAGATCAGAATCTAAGCTCCCCTTTCTTCTGAAAATGTCCACAGCGTATCTGTAAATTTGTTTTCTCCACTCAGGTCATCTGCTGCTAGTCCCCGAAGTGTCAGCTCCTCAGGGAGAATCGCGGGGCAGAGACGGGAAAGCGACATAAAAATCGTGGGCCTCACCGTGTGCTCAGAATTTGGGACAGACGATTTTTTTTTAAGTTCCAAGATCAAGATAGATATTATAATATGGTGCAAATTAGAATGAAGATACTAAATAATTTACGCTAATGCTCAGTTATAAAGATAACTGCCTCGCTTTGCAACTGATATAAATTAAGGGAATATATTTAAATGTATATTTTAATCAATCAAGAAGGCTCATCTGCCTGCCAGTGTCAGATGCTAATGCATGCTCTCCATGAAACGGCCTGTTTATTAACTAATTAAATGCCAAGTCACTGAGTTACTGAGTTCAGACACAGAAATGGTGAGAGTGTACTGTTCTGGTCATTGAGTGTGCGTCCCAGTGGCAAGTTCAGCCCCCTCCCTAGCTGAAAGGCAGCTTACTACCCAACGTCCTAAACGCACCGTGGGTCCCCAGAGGTGAGGTCTGTGGTGGGATGCAGGGAAACGAGATGTCAGAAGTGAGAAGGCCCTGCAGACTGCAGTGAGGACAGCCTGCCCATAGAGGGCGCTGCCGGCTCCCTGATCCTGCGCACAGCTGCGGAGCGCGTAGTAGGCGTCTCAGTGCGGGCTCATGGCGTTGCACTGAGTGGACCTGGATGTGCCGTGCGGTGTCCCGAGGCGCTGGAAGAAAGACCTCTTTTCAGGGCGTCTCGGAGACTGGGTGACAAGCACAAAAGGCGCGGAGTGATGAAAGAGCTGGGGGAGGGCAGGTGTAGGTGGTGCATGCCTGGCTGGAAGGACGAATCAGGGAACGCTAACAGCGCGGGGAGCGTGCACCAGGGAAGGGAAGAGAGGCTTTTGAAAGGAAAGCCAGAGGAAGGAGACAAACGGGAGCCTCACAAGCAGGACCATTTCCTCACTAATCAGAATCCATTTTTTCGGCTCTTTCTGTTTTTCTGTGCTGGCGTTTTTCTCGCACATCACCGGTGGAGAAAATAAAATCAGCTGGGAAAGTGGCAGCTCGTGCACGGCACCCAGTCGCTCTCAAACTTATCTTATTTCCAGGCTCCTTCTTCTTATTTTTAAACGTGTCTGCTTTAGTTTTGAAATTAAACAGGAAAACCTGAAGATGATTCATGCTGAATCTAGCCTGCTCCAATAATGCACTTAACTCAAGAAAATTCCCCTCTCCAAACTTCCTCCTCAAATGAATTGCCTTTTTGTGATCTGTTCTTTTTTTTTTTTTTTTTTTTTTTTTTTTTTTTTTTTTTTTTTTTTTTTTTTTTTTTT
>PVJL010004495.1:0-85035 GCA_004026885.1 Lyroderma lyra | reverse complement strand
TTTGGATTGAAAGTAGTTAATATCTTTTTCAACTATCAATTTGAAAATGAGAGGCTATGACATTCTTAGGATCTATAATTTTTGAATTTTGTTTTTCCTTTTACCTAGTTGTCTTTTGGTTCTCTGTAAACCTGGAAAAGCCTTCTGCAGAAAGATCACACCAAATGGGAGAGCTTACGGAGAGGGAAACGGTTTTCATGGAATCCGGAGGGGAGGGGCAGTTTTAACGTTCTCATCACTTGGTCATTTGCTCTACTTTGATTAGGGAAACGGGCTCAATCCTTTTCCCCCTCAGAAAAGCATAATGCAGCTCACTTGCCTTCATTTAATTTTACATAAACACGCTCTTTGAGGCTGAAGAAAATTGGACTGGTTTTCAATGTGAAAATAAAATAGAAAAACTGTTCTTGGAGTTATTTCTGAAGTAGAACTTGTCTCCAATCCTAATGTAACAGTAATGTATATGATGATCAGGATCGCAAGCACTCTTGGGGCCAACGGGAAATGGGCTAAATAATGCTTATCTCCAGCGTTCTAAGGTGGCTGCTGATGGGATTTTTAAAATTGCAGTACTTTCTTAAAGAGTTTTTATTCAGTAAGAGCCACAGGAAAGAGGATCAGTTAACAAAACCTAAGATGAATTGCTTAATTCTTCTCAAGTTAGATAAAAAACCAAAATGAATTTGGATTTATACTGCCAGTCACTTAATCTGGACTTATTTTCTATGTGAATGCCCAAGGTCTGGGTCATTCACAAGTCTATGTGAATCAATTATGTAAATGGCCCAGCCTCAGTCAGGATGCTCTACCTTCAAGTTTACATCTATACATAGACGATGACACAAGCTCTCTCCCCAACCAGCATTTCAGCCTAGAAAAACCATGTATATTCCAGGAGATACAAAGAGTTCTTCGTTTCATGTTGGTATCAGGAGTGGTGGTAATGTTTATGTTGACCAGAAGAGGAATTCTAATAATGCCTAATCGCACGTGGACAGATAAAGACCACCTACCCTTTCACCTGCATTCGAGGCATTCTGGGTCAGTCACACTGTCCGGAACCACACTAACTTTTCTTCTGAGATTGAGTCCCAGGGCATTGCCACTCGAGTTACTCAACTTCTCTTTAATTCCAGTCGAGTGGCAGGAAAACTGCTCATCTCTCTTTGCAGGTTACAGGTTGCACCAAGGACCATCAGTTCCTTCTTACTGATGAAGTGTCAGCTAATAAAGACCTGGGTTCAAATTACTGTGGGAGCTTTTTCCCAAGAATACCATTGTGGAAGGTAGAAAAGGAGACCTTGGTAGGAGTTAGGAAAGCAGGACCATTTAAATTTTATTTTCATGACATCAAAACTTTATGTCCAATGAATCTTAGTTTCCCATTTTAACCTTCTTATAGCTTTTAATTGCCCGTTTAACAAGTTACTATAATATTGTATAATTTGGGGTAACTAGAGCTGCATTAGAGACTTTACATCGAAATGTTTCCTTTTGAAAGTAATATGTATTATCTTTTTCTCTCTTTTTTAATTTTAGGAAGAGGGGAATATATCCAGCAATTGGTCCTATTTATAAAATTAAGAGGGAGATATCATTGAGCTCCTAGTATTGAAAAAAATTGCAGTTATAAATTAAAAGTGTACTTAGGAATTAGATCTCACTTTCTCATTTTCTAGGTGAAGGAACTGAGGCCCAGACAGGCCGAGTCATTTATCAACAGTCACCATCTAATTAGAGGTGGAGCAGGAATTTGAACTTGTTTCTCCTGAGTCCTTGATCAGTTATATGGCCCTTTTGTCTCATGGTCTTTTACAATAGTTATTTGAAAAAATATGGGATCCTGTAGAACCTTAGTCCCATAATACGAAAAAATATTTAAATGAATGAGGTCTGCTTTGAGCTGTAGTTCTCCTTTCTACAGTCGTATTTAAGATCAGCACTTTAGTTCGCCCTGAGATGAAAAGAACAAATGCACAATATTGCATGATAACGTTTCTAAAACTCCATGAATCGCCGGAAAATAATATCGATGCGGCAACATCGATACAGTCTGTGCCAACGATTGCGCTTCTCTTGTGGGGTAATTAGGAGATGTTCACTGAAATATGCTTTTCATTTCCATTCACTGGTAATGACCAGGCACTCCTTCCAAGAAGATTTATTTCCCCTCCACCTCTGCTTCTACTAAGCTAAGCACTTATTTTGAACTCATGCAAATGAAAGGTGTGTATTCTTTCCAAGAGAGTCTGTGTGTGTTTGTGTAATTAAGACGTGCATATTAACTTTTTAGCTGACACAAGGAGATATAGCTTCAAAATATTGGAAATTTGTTCCAGATAGAACACATCTTCATGTCCTACATTTTATATAAAACAAGTGATATTTACAGGAATAATTCTCTATGTAATTACACAATTATTAAAAACATAGTAGTGAAGTAGGAGCTTTTATCAAGTCATTCAAATTAGTGCTATTTCATACTAATCACTGTCTGCTTGAATGTGTATTGCTTGGATGTGACTGTAGAAAAGCTCATTAAATAAATTTTCTTTAAAATTTAATTACTGGGAACTTCTTCAGATAATAATGATTATGGGTATAATTAGGATCTTTGTTCCTCTTTGTTGTTAGACTAAAAGGTACAAAGACTCAGAGAAAAAGAGATCGAAATTGCACATCCAACACTTGGAGAAGTAGTTGTCACAGGCGCTGCAGAATATTAAAGAGCCCAATCCAGCAGTAGAACATCGGGTTCGAAGATGGGAATTGTCATGTGGCATCTAGTTATTTAGCTTTCATTTCCTTCCAGAATTGCCTGGGTTGTATTCAGGGACTGTAAGTGAAAAACAATGAACAGCCATTTTCTTTCATGTCTGACTGTAAGTGATGTTAGCAACGTATAATGTTGTATAAAAGTTGTAGGGCCCAGTTCCCGCACGTGGGGAGCTGGGGGAGCCGATGCGGGGGGACTTGTGTTTTCCTTGTTGTGCTGGATAGTTAGCACACACCTCCTGGCCCCAGGGGCTCCCAGAAAGACACCAACGCGCTGATGAGCGAAGATTTCCTCTTTCTAAAATGGTAACTGGACTTGTGTATGAACTGAAGGCTGTGACACAGCCTTTCCCAAGAGGACTTCATGTAGAAGTGATAGTGTTCTTTGAGAACTGCTACATATAGTTTCTGGATTCGAACAGTATAAACATCTCCCAAGACCCAAGATCACTCCAAAGCCTCATTACAGAACATGGAAACAGTCTCCAGTAGGAAACGCTCAGCTAAGAAATGAATCGTGAATATTTTGTCCAAGACTCCTGACACATGAATGTGCTTTAGCTCATGTAAACCTGACACAGTTATGTCTGCAAAGTGTTCAGTGCACGAAGTTAAAAAATATTACAGCTAAATAAGAAAGCCACAAGAGTGAAGAAGACCCCCGCATTAGGGTAGGAGTGCAGGATGAAGGGGGTTCCATCTGATGTTAGGCAGCAGTCGTCTGACCTAGAGTTTTCACCGTGTCAACCAGTTAGGACCATGGTGTGTAAGCTGCTGTCCTGGGCATCCCAACTGTCCTTGTCACCAGAAGGGTACAGAGAACCAAAAGGATCTCCAAGGAGATCAATGCATTCAGAAAAATACAGTCGGCTGTGTGGGAGGGAAACTAGTGGATATTTATGTTGTGTTCAACTTGCTCCTGACACTGGACTTCCACAGGTCGTGTAGGGTCCCTGGAACCAGGTAGACCGAATACTAAATAGCCTCCTATCTTCGCTTACATGAGCGAGACAGGTGGAGAAGGCAAAGGAGAAAGAGGAGGAATAGGAGCACCGATACCACCACCGCCCCCAAACGGTAACAACAGCCGTGACTCACAAGTTTTGTTGTTGTTTTATTTTCCTTTTGTCACTGAAAAAGCCATTATTCTGTCAAGAATGCTGGAATTTTCTCAACAGGAAAATAGAGAATGTAGGTGCGATTATCTTCTCTTGGGCTCCATACATTTCTACCAATTTCTGCCTCCCCCCCCCCCCCTCGGTATTAGATACAGAGCTGCTGCATTTATTTACTAAATTCTGTGTGTCTGGAGACTGTTTTCAGGCCCCATGCCTCAAAAGACAGCAATCAGAGGCACATTTGGTACAGGGGAGCCCGAGATTCCTGCTGTCAAAAGGGAAGGAAGGAGCTCATGAAAAAGCCCAGCCAGAAGCTTCTCTGTCCATCTCAGTGGCCAGGGGGTTTAGCCTGGCTTATGGCCATAGCAAAGACTGGGGGTCTGCGTCAGCCTCTGGTGTCTCACAGACGATCGCTTCAGCATGAAGGCGGGCGTCAGACGGGGTCCCGGTCGGCAGCTCAGGCCTGAGGCTTACGGGAGGGGCAGGTAACCACTGGTATCTCTGGGCATTTTAAACTACTTTGAGACAAGTGCCATCATCATTCACCTAATTTGGGGGGTTACATTTTAGCATGATGAAAGCTACTGCACTCCCTCACATTCAGAGAGATTCACGTACACATAATGGCTCATTCTTGGTAGATGCCTGCTGCTTTTGTTTCTCTAAATCACCAAGTACTGGAGATTATTAAATACAGTGGGATTTTTACACCTCTAGTTCCCGGCTGTGAGATGATTTTGGGTACCTTCTATGTTAGTGGATGGGAGACTACCAAAATGATATTGTTGAAGCAATAATGCACACGGAAGAGAATAGGTGAGATTATCTCTAAAACCCTTTCTGAATCCAGTAGTGCTTGATTTGATCATCTTGGGTCTGCTGGCTCAGATTAGCATCACCTACGGGCAGTACCTTATGCGGAGAATGGCTGCGTAAGAACAGTTAGGAGTAGGTAAGAGCCGGGACAAGACGTGCCTTCAGCAAAACTTAGGCGAGTCTCCCACGACTAACAGGTACACCCCAGGTGGGGTGGGAGGGAGTTTTTCTCTTGGGTCTTTCTCTTAATTTAGATTCTCTGCACACGTGGCCATCTCTAGGATTTACCTTTCCGGTGAGCCCCAGACTGATCCAGCCAGCTACTTCCTGGCTGCCTCCAGCTAACGTATCTCTAACCACACCTATCACTGTTTTTCCCTCAGTTGTTGTATTGTCCTGTTTCCCATCCAGGTCCCTCTAACAGTGAGCTGGCAGGTTTCCCCTTCTCTCTGTTTGTCATCTTCAGATCAACCCACACCTCTAAAACTGCGTGATTAGCAAAATCTGAAATCGATCGTGATATTCTTCTATTTAAAATTCCTTATGTTTCCCTTTTGCCTCCAGAATAAAGCCTGCACACCTGAGGGTGGTATTCGGGGCTCTTCCTCAGCTGAGCTTCCTTTGCCTTTATGGGTTTATCAGGACCTCCTCTAGAATAAGTTCCCTCTTAACAATGGAAGCTTTATTAGGCCAAGAACTCTGCCCATTTTGTGATCTGACATAGCCTGATCCATAAAAACCACAATAAATATTTGTCGAATAACAAACTGAGTAGATGAATGCATGAGTGTCACTCCCGACCTCATTTTTGTCATCTATTGGTTCTCAGAATGTACCATGCTGTCCTTACCTTCCAACTTTTGCTCATGTGTTTCTCCTAGAACACTTGCTCTGCCTTTAATTTCTTGGCTAACCATTTTCACCTGCAAGACTTAGCTTAGAACTTGTTTTTATGAAGCCTTTCCTGAAAGCCCACCCTCCATGTTTTCAGAACACTCTGTGCAAACTTCTACCCAAATGATCTCCAAGTGCAGTATTTATGTCTCTTCCATTCCATTCCATTCCATTAAACAATAAGCTCCATGGAACCATAGTAGGTGCCTTGCACATAGTAGGTGCTCAAAAAGCATTTGATGAAGAGATCTTCCCTAAGCTTTTTTTTTTCATTCATTTAGATTGGTGCTAGGTCTCACCTCTGGGAAACCTTTCCTGTTGACTCTGTGTTGATCCTGTCATAATTCCCACAATGCATAGTTCCTGAATTGTCATCTTCCAATGTCATCATATACTGGGTATTTTTTTGTGTGTTTGGTTTTGTTTTAACTGCCTTAAGATGATATCATTGATGTACAATAAGCTCTACATATTTAGTGCACAATTTGGTAATTTGACATATCTATACACCCATGAAGCCATCACCACAATCAAGATAATAAATATATCATCCATAATTCCCAAGTTTCCTTGTGCTCCTTTTGTTTCTTTGCACCCCCCCAAGTAACCACTGCTTTGCTTTTTGTCACTACAGATTATATATTTTGTATAACTAGAACCTTCTATAAATGAAATCATATGTATGTATTCTTTTTTTTGTCTGCCTTCTTTCACTAAACAGAATTATGTGAGATCCACCCATGTTGTTGTTTTTAATTGTAGATATGTTCCATTGTGTGGATGCACCACAATTTGTTTATTCATTCACTCATCGATTGGTATTGGATTTGGCTATTACAGATTAAGCTGTTACAGACACATTATTGTGTGGACATAAGTTTTCATTTTTCTTGTTATTTACCTAGGAATTGAGTGACTGAATCATATAGTAGGTGTCTATTTAATGTTTTAAGAAATGGCCAAGCTAGTTTCCAAAATGGTTGTACAATTTCATATTCCCACCAGCAGTGTGTGAGAGTTCTCTTTCCCCCACATTCTACTTAACACTTGGAGAGGTCAATTCTTAACATTTTTAATTCATTAAAATGGGTGCATAATGGTATCTCACTGTAATTTAAATTTGCATTTCCATAAGATAATGATGTTGAATGCATATTTGCCATCTGTATGTCTTTGTTGATGGAGGTACAAATATTTTGCCCTTTAAAAAAAATAGGTTGTTTTTCTTTACTGAGTTTGGAAATTCTTTCTGTATCCTGGATACAAGACTTTAAGCAGCTATATGGTTGCAAATATTTTCTCCCACTCTTGTGACTTGTCTTTTCATTTCCTTCACAGTGCTTTTTGAAGAACAGAAGTTTTTAATTTTGATGAAATCTAACTTATCAATTTGTTATTTTATGGATCATGCTTTTGATCTCAAATCTAAGATATCTCTGTCTAACCCAAGGTTGTGAAGATTTCTCTCTGTTTCCTTTCAGATGTTTTATAATATTAGGTATTACATTTAGGACAATGATGCTTTTTTAATCAACTTATTTTTACATATTGGTGCTAGTATAGATTAAAATTAACTTTTTTTTAAATCAGGAAATCCATTTGTTCTTGCACCATTTATTGAAAAGACTATTTTTTCCCTCTACCAATGGTCTTTGCCTCTTCCTTGAAAATTAATTGTCAATATAGTATACTCATATATAAGTATGTATCAGTCTATTTCTGGACTCTATTCTATTCATTGATCTATTTATTTATCTTTATACCAATTACCACAATGTCTTGATTATTATCTTTATAATAAGCCTTGAGATCAGATAGTACTAATCCTCCAATTTTGTGTTTTTAAATTGTTTTGGTTTACTGTTTTCTTATTTTCACAACGTAACTCTAAAAGAGTTCTCAATATTTTATTCTGTCTTGTCCACCTTAAAATATTTCGTTATGCATGCTAAATACTTAGTTGTTCTATGTTCTCTAGTGATTTTGTCTCATTTATGTTTCCCAATAAACTTGGAAATACTGCAGGTTTTCCCATTCTCTCTGAAACTTGTTTTTGCACGTGTCAGAAATCTTTGAGAATTTTGAAGTGTGACAGTTTTAGCCAACTTTAGGTAATCACATATAAAGTGCTCACCACTGACAAACCAGCCATTCTATACGTTGGGAGGCGTGCTTTCCCCACAGAAGGGGAAAGAGAAAGAAAAACATCCCCGCACATTAGTGCACAATGCTGCAGAAGGTGTTTTTCTGAACTCCAGACAATGGACGCTGATGGATCATTTGTGCTGTGTGCTAGAGTCTTTTCAATTCACAACAAGAGAAATCATCTCTGATGATGTTTTTGCTCAGCCAAGTTCTCCAATCAACCAAATTACAAACACTAAAACTTCGAGGAATGAGACCATCTTTGAAGGACAGAAAGTCTGTGTGGCAGCTTGGCTACTGAATAGCCTGTGGAACAAGCTGGGAAATTGTCTAGAAAGGTGACAGTGTGTAGAGGGTCTGTTATTCCATGTATTAATGTTGTCTGGTCCTTTCTTTAGCCTTAAACAAGCAATCTTAGAGCTTCCTTTGTGATGCAGAGATAGTAGATAACACATCCATCCTGACTTGTCAGTTCAAATTTCATGTACAACGTACGACATGTGAAGGTTTCCAGAAACTTGCAGATGTTAAAGCATCTTTCCATTGTCCTAGTCAGTCCCTCCTGCCACTGAATTGAAGTCTGTAACCAATTCAAGAAGTGGTTTAGGGGCAGAAAACTCTCCTTCCCATTAAAACCCAAATGGAAATGTGGCAACTAGGATACCAGCTTTATATAGAACCAAGTCAAGGATTGGTGAAGCAGGATCTGCCATTCATCGGCTACCCCACAGGTGTGTGGTGAACACTTCTGGAAGTTTCTTTGAAGGGTATATCTTGCAGGTTTGTGGAGTGCAAAGGCCTGTCCCGTGGAGATTGCTTTGCTCATCTATTAAATGCGTCTTCCTTGCTTTCACACATTGTAGGAAGTTGGAGCAATCATATCATATTTATCATTTCACTGTGGTATGAAAAAATTCTCTCTGAAATCTTCTCCTTGCACTAAAAACTTTAAACATTTTAAAAACAAGGACTTCACATCAAAATATAAACACACATTTAAGAACATTTCCTTGTACTTAATCCTAATTAAGTGACTACTGAAAAATTAACCTTTTTGAAAATAAAAAAATTAATTTCCTTCAACCAAACACTCTCAGTGTCATATAAAGAACATTTACTAGCCATGGAATGAAATCTGTTCTGAGAGGCTTACTTCACATTTTCTTTTTTCATTTTCAGTAATGGACAATCCATCTATTCAATAATATTAAGTGAGCATCTATTATGAACCCCTACTTAGAAGCTAGGAAACAGTGATGGACAAAACTTCATGAACAAGGATTCTCACTGTAGATGTGGAGAACTTGAGGAGGTTCAAGTTTGTCTCATGGTATTCTGGCCTTGGAGCTATGGCATGGTTTATAAGTTTTGATGGTCTCAATGACAGTAAATGGTATATTGAGCTATTGTGGCTTTAAACTCTTAAGTTCAGCAAGGGCAGGCTCTTAAGATATGTCCCAGAACTGAAGATCCAGTGTTTTACAGTCTTTATCACGTATTAAGGTGCTCAAGAACTATTGAAGAATATGATTAAAATTAGGAAAATATAAAAATGTCCTGAAGTCATGAACTCTCAGGGAAGAAGCTGAGGGTTCCTAGAAGTGAGGGTTCATATTTGCAGGCCAGGCAAATGACAGAGTCTTTAATTTATCCTTTTTCACCTTTGCTTTTAATTTATGGGTGAAAATTTTTGACATAAAACCAAAGTTTGGAAAATGAGGGTCAATCTTTGAGTTCACAGTAGGACAGTGATTGCTCTTTCTCCTTAAGTACATTTCTTAATATTTTTATTGAAGTACCTTTTATTCTGGACAAATTTGACCATAATTATGTTGTTGCCTAGGCTAATATTATTGGTAAAATCCAGTTGTACAAAACTCAGACCTTATTTTAGACAGGATCCTGGGAGAGAAAAAAGCCAAAGCTCTTCCTTGAGCATTTTTCATCTGGAGATGAATCACAGGCAATTAACAGGAACAATTCTAATTAACTGACATAATTAAAAAACTAATAATGTTTAACATTACTGTTTTATACAATGACATAAGCTTTAACAGCCTAGCAACACATCAAGACCTCATTTCCATAGTCACAGAATATATTATTTATCCTAGGTTTCTCTGGTAACCAGTTTGACAATACTAACAGTAATGTGGGTTCCTAAATTGTTTTGCCACACAGCTTCATAATTTATGCCATTGGCAGTAATTGTAATGTCTGTATAATTTCCTTTTAATTATCAACTAATGAAATTTACATTCATTTGGGTAAAACAAATATTCACATTCAAATTCCAATCACCTGTCCAGGCTTCCATTTAATTTACTCAAGTTTGATGTCTTTTATTTATATTTTTAATATCAAACTGTGAGAGGAATATTAACATTTGTTTTCTGATTAGTGTTTAGGGAAATATTGATTATGGGTTTCTTTTCCCTCTTTTGGCTTTAAATTATCAGTGTGTGAATTTTTTAACCTGAGAAGATACACACTTTTTAGTTTTTCCACATTAAACTCCAAGGAGTTTAAGTGGAATTAATTTAGTAAACTTTAATTGCAGAATAATCTCTGCCTGTTCCCTTATCTCTTGATTTATTGCAAGCATTTATTTCTACTTTGAAAAATTCTCATCAGTTTCCCAGGGAATTAATTTAGATTTCTAAAAAGAAAAAAAATAATAAATTGCATCTAAATTCAAATTAAGATGCTAATTACAATAATTATTTCATCACATTATATAGAAACTTTGTATATATGAGTATAGCAATTTCGAGGGAAAAAGTATTATGTTTTCAAAATGCTAATTCTTGTAACTTTTGAACAGATGAGTTTCCTAGTTTTTTTAGTTGTGTACCAAGCCATTGTCCCTCAAAAGAAGTTATGCTGAATGCCAATCAACTGCTAATTTGGAAAATTAATAATAAATAGTCTGATAAGTGAACTGAGCGCCAATATTAATCCACCAAAGTGAGATGAGCTTGTGATGAGTAAACTATGGGGGTCGATCATTAACAAGCCTGAATGGTACGCTTCGCACCAGAGAGATCACACTCACTGACTGCACTTCTCCAAATGAAGAAAAACTTATTTAAAAAGCGATTATCACTTTTTTATTATTAAAAAGGGGGAGCACATTACAAAGACCATTAGCTTATTCTGCACCTGGGCCCAGATCATCTGGAACAGCTCCCCGGTGTCCCCACTCATGGGACGTCCCCACGCTGTACACCCAGGGTTTAATTCTGGGGAACACACTGCTGGTGGAGTTCATGAAGGACATGTGCACCTCAGTGTCCAGGAAAGGAGATTGGGGCAATTCTGCCTTGTACTTTCGATTGGGGGAAAATCAAGCATTTTTGAGTCTGTTTTTTGTTTTGTTTTGATGAATTCAAATTATTTCTCCTTGTACCTGCTGAGGTAAATTGTAGACTTGACGCCTACCCATAAGTAATACGTGTACATATGCACTGAGAGTAGAGATGATTTATATGTTGGGCTGGGCATAAATGTGTTTTAACATATTCATACAATATACCAATTAAAACCATTCCTCATTTGACCTTTTCTAGAAAGGAAAATCAGATTGTTGGACTTGAAATCTGCTAGTGACGTACACATATGCTCAGATTATGCAGTACATTTTACTACGAAACCCTTGGATTTGAGCCCAGGAGAAATAGGTCAGCTACTTACTGTCTATGGGACTCTGGGAAAACAACTTTACTTCTCTGCTTCTTGGGTTTCCTATTTTGTAAAATGACGATGAATATCATACCTGCTACTTCCGAATTTATATAAGAATTAAATGAGACAGTAGAGGTCAAAGTCATTTAAGAACTATAAATTCCTATGTAATTGTAAGGCACTGTTGAGATTGTTCTATTCTGGTCTTCAGTTAAAAATGGAACCAACTTCAATGCAATTTCCATCTTGTAGAATCTTTGCAGCCATGAAAAGACATTTAAAGTACACATTTTCTTGGAGTAAATCTGTGATGTATCTTTGAACGTTGACACCTGTTTGTAAATATAAATCGTATCGGCTTCCTAACTTACCTGCTGTCTAATTTTAGATTTTTTTCATATTGACTATTTGCTTCTAAAACTGTACATGCTTTTATAGTAAGCCTGTGATAGATTGTTAACAATCACATGATTAAATATTAATTTTGCTACTCAATTGATTTTACTATAGTCTGCCACTGTTTAATGGTGATTAATAAAGCAGTTACGTATTACTCCCTGAGGTCACTCAAATGTGATGTCTAAGGAGTCCCAAAATAAATCCTAGGTGACTATGCCATGTCTCAGAATGAGAATTTACTTCTTGATCCCTCAATTTAAGAAATTTCCTTTCAATTTAGACAAGTCAAAAATAATGAATTTATTTAATGTGCAGAAGGACCCACTGCTTATTAAAACTGAAGCATAGATAATGAATGGAGGATCTACATCTTCATGATTATGTGACTAATTGTCTTACTCTTTAGAAAATTCATAGCAAATTGCATCGGTCAGTATGGGTTTGCAGGCTTCACACGTGGGCCCTGTGTTACTTGTGCCATGCTCCTGTTATTGTAACAAAGCCTGGACATGGTAGGAAATACTGTCAGAGCTGACGTTCCTGTCTGGTATCTGTGGTCTGCAATGCTCTCTAACAGGAACGTCATCCACATCAAGACTATCTGTTGACTGTTTGAAAGGTGGTTGGGTGACAAAGCTATCTTACAAGGAGTTCTTCTTCTCAAGATGTTTTCATTCAAATTGGGAAAAGCATCCTAAGAAAGTAAAAAAAAAAAGCAAAAAACAAATAAAAAAGCCAAATTGGCTTATGGCCAGTGTAAAATGAAAGGTAAGAATAGAAAGCTTTGAAGGGAAATTGCAGAGGAGGTGGTTGGGGGGCAGAAATACCAGCACTGTCTGTCGTTGCAGCTTTTTCACAGAAGCAGCTCTTGTGGAGCGCGTGGGATGCTGGGGTGGGACTCGGCTGGCACCCTTAGGAGTTCTGTGGCCGTGAGCAACGTACTTCCTCTGAGCCTCAGTTTTCTAATCTGTACTGAGATTGATTGTAGTTTCTACTTCCTAAGAGAGTGTTTTATATTATTATTTTATCTATGTTATTATTATTATTTTCATTTTTCACATGAGGAAACTGGAAGATGAAAATAATAATAGATAATAATACAGACAAAAAGTAAGTAACTTAGTAATACGTCGTGCGGGATTTAGACCTGGCTCTTAAACCCCATGCCCCCTTGCTTTTCGGGAACTCTCTGTATACACGTGTACAGGCCATCTCTGAAAAAAAGTGCATGTCAACTTTTAACACAGATGGTAACTGCACCCCTAAGTTATCACTGAGACTTCACTATCTGGAATTCATGAGTGAAACTCAATCATGGAAAAAGCTCCCGATTTAGTTGAAAACACAGGATTAATATGTAGAAAGGTACAAGACGTTGAACTGTAATGAATTTTTTCAAATTTGAGTTTGAAACAATACCAACATGAGGCGCCAAAAAATAGTTATTGGTAAATGGCCAGTTAAGTGAATTCAGTGGTCTAGCCAATAATGACTGTACCAGTAACTAGAGAAAGCAGGAGAAAGACAGTTTTTTCCTGGTTGAGGAGCACACTACCTCCTCCCTGCAAGAGGTTGTTCCAGCCTCTATTAGTTTCAGTTCTGAGTAATAGAATACCCAAAATAATAGTGATTTCAACAAGAAGGCGTTTATTGCTTTGTCACTTTAAGAAGGCATGAGGTCCCGGGCTGGTGTGGCAGGACGTGGTGTCCAGGTTCCTTCTGTCTTGTTCTTCCAGATGTGGCTTCTGTTCGCAGTCATTGTTATGGTTCAAAGTGGCTGCTGGAGCTCCAGCTATTAAGTCCATTTTCCAGTCATAATAAAGGAGAAGAGAGGGAGTAGGAGATGATGTGCCTTTAGGGATGTTCCCTGGTGTCCGCACAGCTAACTTTTGCCTCTGTCTGACTGGCCACAGTTAGCTGCTTGACTCAACTGATTTCAGGGGCCTGGGAAATACAATCTTATCTATCATCTATCTATCTATCAATTTATCTATCTATCCATCATCTATCTATTTATTTCTGGGTGGCTATGTGATCAGGTAAAAATATTTCTGCTACTGAGGAAGATGAGGAAAACAATTGGTAGTCTACACCATCCAACATCATAAATAACATTTATAGGCACCAGCCCACACACTTGATGACAATCCACACCCTAAAAAGATTCAGAGCTAAGAAAATGAAGGAAGACCGGTTATTTTCACCCCCCTGCTATAACTTTTCTCTTGTCTTGGCTGAGTGGATAAATGGCAACTTGATAAGCTGCCATTTGCATGCCTTTACCTCCTCTGCACACTTGCATGCATTAACCACTTGCAATAGGGTTCTAGGTGAGCTCAATAAAAGTAACCCAAAAAACACTTTTGCAAGAAATATACTGGGACCCCCCAGTTTTATTGAGAGAAGAGTGGAATGATGATTTTCTACCTTATTCTGAAAAGCTGAACATATCCCCACAGTCCTCTGGGAAAGTTCTGTATTTGTAAAAGTAAAAGGAAACTTGTGCATGAATCTCCAAAGTATTTGCAAAGGGCACATCCCAGGCCATGCTTCGGGCCCTGTTTAAATAAGAGACTGATTATGTGAACAGCCGGTGAATTAAAATGGAGCCTCTCTATCCAACTTGCAATTGTTGTTTTTGTTTTATTGGTGTTCCTGGAATCTTGGAAGATTTATTTAAGCTCTCGAAGAGTCATTTTCCTCTTCTGCAAATAGAGACCAAAATTAGTACCTCTTCCTTTCCTCACAAGGGAGAAAGCTAATTAGAATAAAACTGAGGCAATTATTTGAGCTCTGTAGAGAAAGGTATAAGCAATTTCTTATAAATTCCTACAGGGAAGGTCATTATTATTCATCTATAGATTTTTCTCTACCTAGAAAGCTTTTCCAATTCATCTCTGCCACCTCATTCTTTGGAATAACTTCCCTGACATTCCCCTGGTTAAATGTAATATGCTGCTGTCTTCTCTGACACTCACATGATTCCTGAAAGTTCCAGGATGCATTTGTAGCTTGAGTGTGGCTTTTCTGTTCCTGTTTTGGTCAGCAGTGATATGAGCCATGAATTTCCCTACTATGTACTAGACGGTGTGAGTGGCTGAGCACTTGGGCTTTGTGAACAAAACCAAATGGGATCCAAACTCTATCTCTGACACCTGCTAATTTTGTAAACTTTGGTAATTTAACCTCTGAAGCCCCCATTTCCTCAACTGTAAAGTGGGTATAATTAATACCTGTCCCATGGCAGCGTTATAAGAATTAATCAGGGTGATAGATGTAAAGCACTGTAATAGATCTGGCTACACGGTAAGAGCCTAATAAGTGAATGCTGTCATCATTTTAGTAAAATTATCCAATATTGAGGTTTTTCTTCACTGCTCTGTCCTCTGAGGGCTAAATATTTGTTGGATAATTGGTTAATAAAAATAGTTAGCAATCCCTGTGCAGAGAGGATGGTAATCATAAGATCAGACAGTTTGCAAAGGGCTGCGTTAGAACCCGAATCGGGGTTGTCCGACTCTAGACCTCCTGCATGTGGCAGCCACTCTCCTCCAGACCACGGAGCTTCTTAAAAGTCGCCCTTAGGCTTGTAAGGACTGTCCAGGGTTTTGTCTCTGCTAGTGCTTGTGGGGCTCCATCGGGATTGACACGTCATCGGTGATACCTCCCAAACACTTCTGAGCTCTGACGGACTCCAGACAATGGGCTGTCACTCAAACTTGACCCACCACTTGGCCCTTGAAGCTGAGGGAGTTGGTGCTGTCATCCCTTTGCTGTTGGTCAAAACTGCTTTGGAATTCCTATTGGAATAACAAAGTCGGGGCACAATCTTTTAAATACTCAAATGGTGCAGGATGTATTTTTGAGTTGGTTTCTCAGTTTTAGAGAAATTGTTTGAGATCACAAGGATGTAACTTTGGGAGACAAGATCAGGCTGGATATCAACGTTTAAAATAAAAAATGACCAGTGAGGGCAATATCTGATCGTTTTCCCATGATGCTCACGGGGTGACGTTGAGGGCCATTTTCAAAGATGAGCGAGAAAAATACTGATGCTGATGGCCACACCCTGGGGAATAAAAAAGGTGTGGGTCTCCCAAAGCATCTAATTTGAAGCATAACAAACAAAACCGAATATACAAAATCTGAAGTTTGTTAAAAACTGAAAGCTTTTCTTTAGAGTTAATGCATCCTTCTCTTTCTCTTTTTGCTTTTTCAAATCAGTGGATGGTTCTCCTCTCTGGCCTAGATCTAATTTCAGGACTTTAAAAAATAAGCACCGAAGCAGAAACAGGACCCGGAGAGGAGGCGAGCAGGGTGCTCGCCTGCTCTGCAGTTACTCCCTACCTCCAGGGCACTGAACGTCATTTAGGTACTGCCCACTCTGATTTAAGTCCCCGGCTTAAAGTAATCTTTTCCCAAAGAATCCAAGCCATTTAATGGGGAAGCAGATACAACACAAACTGCTTTAAAGGGAGGTGTTTTTATGACTCTTTTTATGACCACCTCCCCCTAAGCAGAAATGATTGACTTTTGTGAAAGCCAGTCATAAAGCCATTACCTTATATAGTTTGGTGCCTCAGCTGGTCCAAGGGCTGTCATTACCTTACATGTCACAAGGTCAACAGGCCCCCCCTGTAACTTAGCAGTAACATCCAAATAAGTAAGCATTGTTTTGGCTAGTAAAGATTTCTTAAAAGGACTTTGTAATCATTACGTTCTTTGCTTGTTGCAATAGTCAGGATTTATCTTTGGGAAAACTCTCAAACTTTTTTCCTTATTACTTAATACAATACCATGATTTGTTTATTATGTTTTATTTGTATAAGAAAAGGAGGGAATTCATTAGTTGTGCAAAGAGTGTGCATGGGCTTTAGATCTAGAAAGAAAAATTTGACCAAATCTGACCAAATCTGACTCTAAGATACCCATGCCTCTGGAACTTTCATGTGTAAGAATCATCTGAGGATCTTGTTCAAATGGACATTTGGATTCAGTTGGTTTGGCTAGAGCCTTAGTTTTAAATTTCTAACAAGATCCACAAGGTGCTGATGTCTCTGGTCTGAGGGTCATGCTTTGGGTGGCAAAGAGCTCAGGAAATATTTCTTTCTGAAGAGTCCTTATTAAAAATAAACAACAATGAAGAGGTGCAACCTCCCAGGTACAACTTAGGCACACGCTCATGGTGATTCATGCCGTGCTAAGGAGCTGAGCTCTGGAAGTCATTAGGAAATGGCACCCTTCCGGGTGTACAGCACGTGTGGCCCATTAGTGCAGGGTTGGGCCATGTGGTGTCTGAATGGTGCGCGGCCTGGGCAGTGAGCCTTTGTAGTTGTTTCAGGTGTGGGTGTATTCGGTTTTTAAAACAAGAACCAGGGCGGTAGTGTTGAGGATCCCAAAACTCGAGGGCATATGGTACCTTTGGGTGAGCACATACGTCTTCAATGTGAGAAAGGAAACGGAACGCTTGGGTTTGATTAAGAAATGTGTTAAAAGCAAGAACCCTGTCAGATATTTTGCTTTGATATTAATTCTTCAAGAAACATAGGAAGATCCAAGTGGTTGCAAAATCGATACAGAACGTGAAAACCAAGACCTCTTCCTAGGGAGGCCATCTCTGTGTTTTTGTCACCACTGATCCTCCAGTGTACTTGGTTTGAGCGTGAATGTAAGGCCTAGATGTCAGTGTCCTAATGTGTTTTCTCCCATCAGGGTATTAATCTAACTAATCCTTGATCATCACTTCAAGAATGGTAAACGCAGGCTACCAGGGCTAGATACTCTGAAAACAGATGCAGGAAAGTGTGCTCTTCATACACAGCCGTGTAAATCCTGTCAGAGTGATGGTTTAAGAGCGTGCTTAAAGCAGAGCCAACTCACATGTCAGTTTGTAATATGAGTAAAGATTTTTAAATCGAGGTAGAGTAGAAAGTTATTGCAAATTTCTACTTGTACGTGTTTTAAAAAGACACTCAGATGGACCAAGAACTTGAGTCCTGTTCTGCATATTCTTTGAAGGATCGATCCAGTGTCTTATAAACCTCATAGATTAGCCAATTTTTGTTTTGTTGGAAGGCCAGTCCTGTGAGGTATTTTGAAAACATGAGTCCCATGTTCAAGTGTGTTTGGGCAATGTTGCAGACAATGTGTTCCTCATCAAAAGTCCCATTGCACTCTAATCAGGGAAAGGCTCTGAGAAATCTTGATGTGTAAGGATTCCTATTTAACTTGACATCTCACACTTGTGAGTTATTAACTTCCTTGTAAAAGGAGATCCTAATCAAACTTTTATATATCAGTGGTGGTTTTTATATTATCAAATATCTGTGACTTCTGTTTATTGTTTGACTATAGCCATGCTGTGTTAATTATATAAAGATTTCATACAACTTTAGTGAGATTGGATGACTTGTAGAAAATGCTACGAAATCCAAGCTAACTCCAGATCTATAATACAGTGGTAATTTCTAATCTCTGGTATATAGTTGTAAAACTTTGACAATGTGGATATCATATTTGCTCCTTTAGATAAGAATCCCTACAATGAAGTGCTAGAGTAAAGAGTCAAAAGCCTGATATAATCTGTCCTATAAGGATGCAGCTAGTACCATTTTATTGATTGATTAAATAAAAATATCTCTAGAATAGCAATGACTACAGGCTTTGAATTACACTGATTGCCTTGGAAAACACAAAGAGAAATTTTTCTGGCCTTCAAAAATTGACAATATAATTGGAGAGACAAGAAAATCTCTCTTGAAAAGTTAAATGAAAATAAAGACCATATATATTTGAACACCACACATATGGTGTAGATGTATTTTGGACAGTGGCTCCTTCGAGAACAAGGACAGTACCCACATGCTCCAGGAGGGTGAGACAACTTGTTTCTCTATCCTTTGCTCACCCTCAGAGCCAACCACCGAATTTCGTTGAGCTGCATTGGATTCTACTGGCTGCCTGAGTAGTCGAAGAAAGCTTTGTGGAGGGTGGTGTGTTCGAGACCAGTCTCGTCTGACGGATATGGAGACTCAAAAGTCTCATCTTTATTTCAGTTATACAAGCAGCCTCGTGGTCCAAGGAATCGGCAGGGGGCAGGCAGAAGAGTCAGAGGAGATCGTTTGAGAGGGTCTCCAAGCTCAGCTCTGTGAGGTTACGGCATTTGACACACCAGTTGAGCTTAGCCTGCTGAAGGTAGGGGAGTGCTGTTTCAAGAAAGGTGCCCTTCCTCCCGCTACTCAAGGATGGTCCTCGTGGCAACCAGGGCTGGCATCCAGTGAACAACTCCCTTTTGTTTGGGAAAACTCACACACCGCTGTGTTTGCCCTCTGCATCATATACAGAGCGTTCTCTTCCAACAATTGTCAGTTTAAAAACTCACCTGTGTCTCCCAAAAGGTACTGTTGGCCCTCCAGCCCTCATATCTTCCACGGGTGTATCTGTCTGGCAGGAACTTCTTCCATTTTTTCCGAATGGTGACAGGAACATCTTTCTTTTGCTTCTGTGAATTTTCAGTTATTTTAAATTTTCACTTCCAGTATGTTTGTTTCTCTGACTTGGATTAATTACAGAAGGGCTCTACTGACAGGGACAGTAAAAGAAAAGAATGAAGTTGGGCCCAAGTGAAAACATCTTCACCTACATACGGATCACAGTGATCTGTTACTTGGGGGATACCTGGTTTCTGTCCGTGTTCTTTCTCCCATTCTCCCCACGCCGGGGTTCACGTCCCAAATACTCACATACTCATTGTGATCCTCAACACCTTGAAGGTTAACGGACCGTGGAAAAGAATCTACGAATGGGTGACATGGGAATGCAAGAGAACAGAGGACCGCAGTGTTGGTGGGACTGCTCTGGTGCAAGGGTCTTGTGTGCCACGGTGCTTCCAGAATGAGTTCCATTGACTCCCAGCCTCTCGTAGTTTCGCTGTCCCCTGTGACTGGCTGGGGGGGCCTTTGTCAAGCCACTTAACCTTTCTGTGCTTCCCTTTCGTGCTGAGGAGTCTGGGACGCTGCTGCTTACCAGTTTGTCATAGGCTTTGGGATCCCTGCATGTTGTAAATTACTTCATATTAACCATAATTGCCTACAGATTTCCCCAAACTATTTACATGAAGAATCTTTGCAATATGAGGTGAAATTATCATACGCTAATAGTCAATATACTTTTGTACCCTGAGCTCCACACTTGGCCTGCTCAGAGCAAATGCATTTCCTTTTCATGCTTCTGATGTTTTTCTCTGGCCTAGGCTTGCAACTCTTGTGGCTTTAGGGATCTAAACTCTTCTTGACGTAAGCGTTTCTCTACACTTACGTCGTGGTACAATGCTTCGGAAACCGTGTGTGTATCTCCCTTCCTGAAAAAGTGATGGACACATTCCTGTACAGGTTGTGGGCAGCTGTGGTGAGACGCTTCCAGAACGCTTGGGAACAAAGAAAGCTCTGTGCTGAAATGTAGCTTAAAGGAATGGCATTAAGCCTGAGGAAATTTGCAGGAATCTACCAAAAGGAGAGGTTATCCAAACTAAATTTCAACCAAGAACCATGTAAATAAATCTTACTCGTGTAGAATATACAAACCAGCACAACGTGGACAGTGACCAAATACGTGAGTGACCCAGTCTAGGGTTTTGATTTGCTTTGAAGGACACGTGGTGGATGAAAGAGAGGGTGCGACTACTGCAAAGGTACTTTTGGTAACATTTACATCTTCTCTCCTTTGGTCAAGGAATTGGTCATGCCACAGGCTTTTATTATAAAACTGTCAACTTGGCGAAACTGAAGTATAAAAGAATCATAAAGCACAGCCTCTTGCCTTGAGAAGCTTACAATTTAGTTGACGAAACAAGACAATCACTCGAAATGGCCAGCCTAGCTAAGTTCCTCTTTATGATATAAATCAGGAGATTTCACAAAGGTGTGCACCTGGCACAGTCTATTGAAGAGGCTGACTTCCAGAAGGTACACCATCATCCCCAGGAGTTCAAAGGCTTTATCTAGTTCCTCACTATGCCTCCCGCATCTGGAAGGGTTTCTGCCATGTGACAGATGACTAATAAATATTTATTGAATGAGTGGATTCCTGAATAGAAGGGAAAGGGAGCATGTGAGTGCAGTAACTATGAATCTGGGTCTATACTCAGATGACAATCTTTTTTTTTTTAGTCAGTTGGGCTATAAGAACAGAAAATCTAACAACAGAGAAAACATTCAGGGGTTTTTGGTTTCATGAAGTCTGGGGCAGCCCAGTGCCATCAGGGGTACCCAGGTCATTCCATGTTTCTTTCTGCTTTGCCGTCCTTAGCCTTTGTCTTCACTGCTGTCATCTCATGGTCACAAAGTGGTGGTTGCAGTTACAATGATCACATCCATGACTTGGGCAGGACAAAGGGGGCGTGGGGCCGTAGCATGAAGGGAAACAGGCTGGTTGCAAAGGACTTGTTTTTCTCATAAGGCCTTGTGCTTTATTTCTGTCAGTTTCTCCTTCCCCAAGAAGTCCTGCAGGCATTTTCTTGTCCCCACCATGTTAGGAGCCTATTTCTAACTGCAGGGGAGGCTGAGGGCACATTTTCAGTCTTCATTGTAGAGGAAGGTATGAAAGAGAGAGATTGAGAAAGGAGGATGAGTGGCCACCTGTAGTATCTGTAACACAGCCTCTCTGTGACTTGTTGATGGCCCACGGGATTGGAAGCTTGGAAGTCGGATTAGAACCACAGGTGTAATATTTACACCTACAGCCTGAGTCATCACCAGGTGAGGCAGCAGTGGCTAGCTACCTCAGGCTTCCTAGAATTCTAGAGTCGGGGAGTCAAGTGAGTTCCTGAGGTTTGCTGGAACTGCCACATTTATGAGGGTTCCCAAACTGCTACCGGGTGACTCTGGGAAAAACTAGAAATCTGGTCTTTGGGCAGAGAGTACACTACACAGATACAGAAAGAGTGAAAAATCTAAATGACCAATAACACTGTTTAAAATTCACATTCACTGCAATTCAAATGTGAGGATACCCACCCCCCACCCCCACCCCCACACATGCACACGTGCGTGCATGCACACACACACACATACACACACACACATATTCTTTGATTTATATAACTGGTTTAATAATCATCCTAAATAAATCCCTCCCTTTCTGGGCATCAAGAAAAAACCCTTAAAGTTTATAGCTGCAGTTAGCTGTGTCTCAGCATCTTTGCTGGAGGGTGGCATCTGAGTGTTGAGTCCCATTTGTAAAAAGTTCGTGAGAGAAAGTCTGGGGCCTGGGCCTTCTCGCAATCGGTTCATGGCGGCTGCAAGCCATTGTCTTCCTGTTTGCAGGGTATTTCTCTGTGCTCCTCTCACCTCACTTTGTTCATCTGGGAGCCAGTGGGGAGTTGATCTTGCAGCTTCTTCCTCGTGCCTCCTCTTCCTTCTTGCAGGCATCCCTGTAAAGCAGTCATTTCATGGGTCAAGTGTGTGAACCCTAAACAGCGAAAATGGTGAATGCATACCCATGAGTACGCAGAAGCCACCCGAGATGACTGTAATGTTAGACACATGCTATCATAAAGGTCAACAGTATGGACTTGGATAGACTCATGTTTGAATTGAGCCCTATAACTTCCATTTTCTGAGTAGTTAATTTGAGCCAGACACTGTGTCAAAAACTTTCTTTTATGTGTTACATATTTCCCAGACTTCCCTAATCCATGAGCGTAAATTTGCTCCTAGCACTTAAATCACGATAATTTGAACCCTTATTGTACTTAATAGTGGGGGAGCCAGTCTTTTACTCAGTATTTCTGGAAATCCCCTGGAAACACAATTTATCTCTCAAATCCAATAACCCATTTTTCTCTACAGTCTTAGCCACTTGCTGGTTTCCCACCCTTTTTCCAACTTCCCATGAGCCCCTGCTCAGGAGCAAGCTTGTCAGCTCCAGGTGTTTGAATGCTGGTTTCTCTGTGTCACTTTATTCCATGTTTGGGCTCAGAACCAGCCCTTACTGGTAATAGCAGAGATTAAATTTTTTATTTAAATTTAAGAAGTATTCGTAGCCATGTCTGTCTAGATGGGTTCCTGTCTGTCCTATTCACAATCCGTGTGCACAGTAAGACTCACTGTGATGTCTGTCCTTCTAGTAATCTAGGAACAGTTTAACAAGAGGACTATGGCAGGCCTGAACAAGTGGCCACCACACATCCAGCTCATTGCTCTATGTGCATGCCGCCTCTCCAATTGAGAGATGAACTGTTTTCCCTCTCCTTGAATCTCAGCTGGTCTTGTAACTTGTACTGAGCAATAGATTGTGACAGAAGTGACAGTTTTCCAGTTCTGAGCTGAGACCTTAAGAGATCTGTCAGCATCCACATTTGTTGCTCATAAGCCATTATCATTCCAAGAAATCAAGTAGTTTTATGAAGAGAGAGAGACCATGAGGAGAGAGAGAGAAATATTAGGTGAAGTTCTTAATGTCAGATGTCTAGTCAGTGGTGGAGTTGGGATTAGGATCCAGTTCCATGTGTCTGTGAGTTTTGAACTTAATCTTTCCTTTCTGAGCTCTGTGGCAGTGCACAATTATTTAATTTTTTGGAAGGCTTAGTTTCCTCTTTTTATATAATGAGATAGTTATAAATTCAGAGATTTTTTTAAGTATTAACAAAAATAATATTTATAAAACGTTTCACCACATACATATGGGTACACACACACACACACACACACACACACACACACACACGACATGCGCGGAAAGTTGAATGGCCACTGTATTGACAAATGAAAACCAGAGGTTTACATTTATACCAAAACCAGGTCAGTAATTTTGTTACAATGCAAAGTGGTATAGAACTCCATTGCAGCCAAGATGCATTACAAAAGATGGCTACTTTCTCCAAGATTAGCAGGGTACCGTTTGCTGGTCTCCAAAGCTGCAGCAGTGGTCACGAGTGTGCGTGATAAGGTTTGGGTGAGTGAAGGTCATAGTAGACAGCGGGCTCTCTCTGAGTCCATAACCTCATACATGTAGGAGCTCTCTGCACGCGTTAGCATGCATCCTGCCGCACCATCTCCCCTGGGCCAGGGGCAACACCTCAATCTTGGAATTATGCAATGCCCTGCGGATTGCAGGGTTCTGTAAAACTCAGGCATATGCAAAGTTCCCCCTCAAACTACACTTAAACACTTCAGTGAAGTACAGCTTGTGCCCAGAATGTTACTAAACTCAGGGCTACAAAAGTTGCATTTCAAAATTCAGTTTAATCTCAGAAAAAGTAGACTGACCGTGTCTTGTATAATGAGATATGCTAGTGATTTCTTTTTAAACAAAAACATACACCAGGGGAAAACTGAAAACCAGGATTTACAACATTACATATAATTACAGAGTAATGAGGCTGATAGGCCACATGTGGCCCTCACTCTCCATAATTTATATACATAGACTTCCACTTCCTGGAAAGTCTTTCTTGCCGGTGCTCTGTGTCTTTAAATAGGAGAGGGTGTGAAACTGATCAAAGAACCAGATATTAAAACTTCTTACCAAGAAAACTATGGTAAGTAGGTATATTTTTTAACACATGTATACAAAGTTTTCTCTGATATAAACAAAATAATGATTATTTTAGAAAATGTGGAAAATATGGGAAAGAGAAAAGAACAAAAAAATGAAAGACACCCGAAAGTTCATGGTTTTTAAATAACCATGACGCTGTTCATCTATTATTTTCAAGTCTTTTTCTTGCAAATTTATTGATTAAAGTATATTGTTTTATGAGCAAATACGTTATATGTTTTAAGAGCCTGAAATGATTAACATGATGAAATGAACATTTTATATTATTAAATATTTTTCGCCAAGTGCATCAATCAACATGTAATCTAAATAAATTGATTTCTAACACAAGAAAACCAATTTATACTTCTATTTGAAGTATTAAAGAATACTCATTCTTAAATCTACAAGCACTAAATATTTTATTTTAAACATTAAAATTGGTACCTCTTTAATTTTTAGACAGCATCTCTTGGATTACTGGAGATTTACATGTTTTATGTGCTTATTGGCCAGTTACATATTATCTTTTGCCAATTACTTGGTCCTGCTCTTGGTGTCGTTTGGTGGGGAGGAGAGTGGGAAGTTTTATTTGTTTCTTACTGGTTGGTGAGGCCTAGTTCTATAACAGAATAATAAACCGTTGTCTATCATTTATTGAAAATACTTTTCTCAGTGTGATGTCTGGTTCTCTTCTGGTCATTTTTAGTGGTAGAAATTTAATATCCTTATGTGTTCACATCTCCGGGACTTGGAAAGAACCATGAATGTGAATGCCTAAGTAAATAAATCTTTCTAATCGGGACATTCCTAAAATAGTTTGGGCCTGGGGGTGCGTATGTTTGTGTACGCAGGTGGCTGCTGGCGGGTCCTCGCCCCGGCCCTCTCCGATGGCCTCTAGCAGGGTAGTTGCTGTTAAAAGCCATTTGCTGCGGGAGCTTTGAGGAAGGGTGCAGGGCCTTAGGCGCCCTCGCCCTGTGCAGAGCGGATAACCTTGGGAAGGACCCGGTGGGAGAGCGCGTCGCTCAAAACAAAAAGGGGAGGACGACTTGTAAGAGAGGGAACATCTGTGATAAACTCATTTTCTGTGTGAGCACCAATGGAGACGCCTGTCTGGGTCGGCTGAGCAGCGTTTCTGTAGCAGTCGAAAATTCATTTCATTTCATTATCGGAACTGTTCAAGCACCCCGGTTTGGATCAGGAAACAGCTTCTTAAAGCGGCAGGAAGCTCATTTACCCCCGCTGAGGCCCCAGCTCCCGTTCTTCCGGGAAAGGAGGGATGGCTTGCTTAGAAATCTTGGGAGAGACACACGAGTGTGTGTATTCCCTGATCACATGGACACGTAACTATGATCTTTATCGGAGAAACGTGACTGTGGCCACGGCCCTGCGTCCCTCGCAGCCTTCCTGTGACCCTTCTCGGTTTGATGTGGGCGGGTTTGGGGGCGGCTGCCTCCCATCTGTGCGGAGTGCGGCTCCGGGTGCGCTAGCAGGCCGCGGGGTGCTTCTGGGGCGCTGCGCCGTGGAACAAAGAGCATCAGTTCCCTCCACAGCCAGCAATAAGGCAAGTTCAGACTTTTTCCAACAACGAGCGCTGATCGAGACAACGCGGAAGGAATCCCAGATGGCGTTTACAGAACTAAATTCATGGGGGGGGGGAGCACGTCCGTGTCGTCGGAAGCCTTGGCCATGAAAGCCGTAATGAAAACCCTAAGACCTGTTCCCCGACGGCGACTGTCCCGGGCGTGGGCACGGCCGCTGCACGTGCGCTCCCGGATCCCACAAGTCCGAGGGAGGCAGGAGGCGGCCTCAGGGCCTGGCCAAGCGGGGCTGAGACGCCGGCAGGTGGCGCGTGGGGGCGCGGTGACCCGGGGGCGACAAAGACGCAGGGAAGGAAGACGTGCAGCCAGTCAGAGCGAGTCGGTGTCCAGAAAGAGTGGCCGAGAGCGGGTGACAGCCAGGATGGTCACCCGGTGTGTACCAGTGTCCCATGGGGACGAGGCACTGCTGGGAAATCCGGGCAGGGGGGCCCCGGGCAGGGTGAAGGAGTTCAGAAGCAACTCCACAGAGGGGAAGTCCGCGCGGCCCTCCACCCCTTTGTCACTGTCGTAAGAAGCCACAGTTCTTCTCTTGGAATGGGCACTGGGCACAGATACTCAAGCACGCACGCGGCACAGGGACCCTACTAGGTTCCATCAGCGAGGACGCCGAACGACCGCAGCAGGTTCAGGGCGGCGCCGAGCAGCTTCGTGGAGGGGTCTGCTTCGGGCCCCCCAACAGCTCCGTGGAGGGGTCTGCTTCGGGCCCCCCAACAGCTCCGTGGGGGTCTGCTGCGCCCCTACCCCGCCCCCCCGCCCCCGCATGTCGTGCGTTCTGGCTCCTTCTCTTCGCCCCATGAGCTCTAGGATCGGCCTCACACCTCCAGGGCGCTGCGTCTGCAGGAGCGAGGCCGCGTCCAATGGTACTAATGGTCAATCCATGCAGTCATAATGGTCAGGTTCTGCTATTTTCGGAGAGTTAAAATAGTACATTCTGAATGAATAGTATTTTACTAATCTTCAATGCCTGGCAGGTTGAGTGCGCTTAAAAACAAACAAACAAACAAACAAAAAGAAAACAAAACAAACCAACAAAAACAACACTGAACTTTTATGTAAGCTGATTAAAGATTTTTCAAAGGAAAAGACCAAATTGGGAATTCGTCAGCAAGGTGAGAAGTAGAAGGATAGGAATCAGGAAGAAAATTAGCAGCAAGAGTCTTGCGTTTTAAAGGGCGCGTTGTGTTTATTTCGTACCCCAGCCTGTCTCCGTCTGTGAGGCCTGCCTGTCGTGTCACGGCGTGCACCGTGGGAGCTGCACGTTGCTGCACTGGAACTGCCTCAGGAGGATTAGGGAAAGCGGCAGGGCGGGGAAGCCACTGGAACCAGATCCGGTCCAGGGAACCCCGGCTCTGCCTTGTGGGATAAGTGATTGGGTCAGGGACCGAGGGAGAGCAAGGACAGAAACGACCCTCTGCTGAGCGCTCACTGCAGACCACCGCGTGGAAGGTTGCACGTGCACTGTGTCTTTTACAGAAGCCCTGGGAGAGCGGTGCTGTTTCTTTTCATAGCCACTTACAGACGAAGAACGTCAATCTCGGTGTAAATAAGAAACATCCCCAAGACCACACAAATAAGCGGTAAAAACTGGCCCACAGATTTCTCTGACTTGGAAGCATGCTGTACTGTACACTGTAGCATGTCGTCTGGGTGGGGTACTGTCTGCTACATGGAATGTCAGGCTCAGCCTGATTGAGTCACTGCTGTGCTGAAAGTACAGGGTCACATATCTTGTCAGCACGGTTAGGAGGCTTTATTTGAATTCCCGACCTTCAGCGGATTCACCCTTTGCCTGTGTGAAATTAGTGAAATGGCTACATTAACATTTCTCTTAATGCTCTTTTTTAAAGAGTACATTTTTAAGCACGGAAATAATGCATTTAAATGTGCTCTATAAAATGTGCATTTGTTTATAATAGACCAAGAAAATTGCAAATGCAAAAGTACAAACTGTTTTAGACCTGAGCAATTTTTGTACTGATAGTACTTATAATGGCCTAAAATACACATTTTAGTGTATATATGCTGAGAAATGCATTTTTAAATGTTGAGTTGTAATGTAGGCATATCAAAAATTCCCATTAATTGCAAATATATCCCAGTTACTACCTATTTCTTGAATTAGAATAATATCTACCTCATTTTAATGACCAATATAGAGCAATTCACACATACGTAATTTATGAGTAGGAGGCAAGATGGAAAATAAGCACACAAAATGGTAAGTCTGTTATCACAAAAGACGAACACCTTTATTCTAGGGATTTGAACAATTGCACTCGTGGTTTGATGTGAACAATAAAGGAGGAGATGGGGAAACTGGAAAAGGGATGAGTAAGGCAGGAAGGAAACAAGTAGAACTGACAGTGGGAGATGGGGGAGAGGAACCTTTATTTATCCACATGACAAATAAAAATGAATGATTTTTTGGCAGAAATATTTCATTAAGGTAGAACTGTGCCTTTTTTACTCATTTATATTAGGCTTAAATGCCAGAAAAATGTTATTATTTTGCCTACTCTCATTTATTAAAATCATTTTTAAAATGTAGTTCCCAGACATCCATCTGTCATATCAGGAAATAAGCTAATTTTCTCTTTCTGTCTTCTTTTTTTTTTCCAAATATGCTAAAATAAATTAGATAAACTAATGTAATGTGATTTACTATGTATTTTCCCCACTGTGTTAGAATACACGCTTCTTACAAAGACTTTGAAATAACGAAAAGTTGAGGAGAAAAATCAGTATTTTCACCACCCAAAGAAAACACATCTTAACATTTTAGTGAATTTTCTGTCTTCCAATCTTTTTCCTCCCTACAACCTCTTCTGGGCTGAAATCAACATTTTTATAAACTATTAAATTATCCAGAATTCAATAATTATTATGTACATTATTATTATTTTCTCCCAGATTGAAAAGAAGCAAAAAAAAAAAAAACAAAAAATCTTCAGGAATGCTTAGTTCATGACTCTTGTTCTGAGTCGAATAGAAATGACGTTTTAGTCTAAACTGAGTTCATTTCAACCTTGCACCCCTCACTGCTTTTGATGTATCCAACCATATGTGCGACAGAGCAGGGCTTTGGTACACCCTTCCCAGGTCACTCTTCCAAGCGCATTGTAATGATGATAGAACCATGATGGCAGCATCAGTGAGGAAATCACTCAATTCACAGTGTCAGAGCAGAATAAATCTAATGAACTGAACGTCTCAGTAGGTAGTCATTGGCTCCAAAATTGGAACCTAATGCATGGTAAGAATTTTCTTCCCTGGACACCATAGCCAGTAATATGTCTGTTTTGATTCCATTAGCTTTAGGTAAAGGGTAAGTCGCTGTCTCACTGCTTCGTCTTTTAACCAAAGATTGATGAGAAAATAGTCTACACAGTCCAAACGAAGGTAAATGTTGATCGTTCTGTGGGAAATTCAGGTTCCATAGGAGCAGACTTTGCATCTGAATGTGCACTCCATATTTGTTGCCCAGATTTCACATTCGTGCTGTGTGACTGCTTGAATGGGGATGCGGGAGACGTCAGCAGTTCAGTGCTGTCCGTCGCTCACCAGCCTGACTGTTAGTCTGTCTTCAGTTGAGGCATGAGAGAAGTTATTCTCACTTTGAGAATGGGGATTTTATATTCATTGTAACTGATACAGTTTACAGACTTAAACATTATACTGGTAGACTCAGACCACTTAGGTATGCTTTCTTAGGTGTCAGCATTTGGTGCCTTCATACACCAGTGGCCAACTGTATGACAGAGGAAATGATGGCAGGTTTCATAGCTTTGGCAACTTTCTTGCACACGATTTCTTCCTGAAGAGAGTAGTTCTGGCCTGATGTTTTATGTGACCTTTCGTCTTGAGAAGGTGCCTGCCACTGCCTTGATCTTCCCAGCGTGGAACGTTACCCAATCATTATCTCTGGATACGTTGGATGTTCTTGTGCATCTGCCTATATTTTCCAAAATATTGACATCTATTTTAGCTCATTTGATAACTAGATTTTGCTGACTTTTCTAGGTTCATTTGTCTGCCTTAGTTGTCTTATAGGTGGTATCAATATTTTCGAGGTGCGCACACATAAATTTTTAAGAATTATGTACAACCCCACTGATGAATCTCTGTATTTTATTATTGCTTGGAATACAGAGCGATTCAGCATGAACGCGGGATTCCTTGTTTGCCTTGGCAACGCAAACTTCCTTTTTACTTGCTCTTCTCTATCCTTCCCCTACCACTATGGTAGGATCCATCCCCTTGTCCTCAAATAAGCCAACTACAGTGTATTCCTTGATATTGTTCTGCTGGGCTTGCTTCTATAGTGGTTACTACGACTGCTTTGCTTATTAATTTGTTCATCAGGGTAACTCTCAGACTATCTCTTCCTTTGGTATTTCTCTAAGTATTGTGTTTCCGTTAGCTCCCATATATTCTTCCCTGGTTCCTTGTATTCTGTTTATGGTCTGGTTGATGGAAAGGCACACTTTTTCTGTAAAGGGCCAGATAGTGAGTATTTTAGGATTTGTTGGCTATGTGGTCTCTATAGTAACTTCTCAATCCTGCGACGATAGCACAAAAGCACCATAGATGGTATCAAAATGAGTGGGTGTAGCTGTGGTTCAATAAAATTTTATTTACAAAAGAGGCAGCAGACCAGATTTAGCCTGTGGTTCACAGTTTGCCAACCCTGTTATGAACTACCACCTACTGGGTCAGACTTGCCATTATCCCATAACAGGTTTGAACATTAAGAATTTATAAATATTTACAATTATGTTACTCATTAACCATAAGGAAAAGCTAATAATAATAATAATAATAATAATAATAATAATAGTAATAATTCTTGAACACTTAATATGTCCAAGGCACTGTGTGAATCGTGGCACATGGATTATCTCGTTTAATTTGCTCAAGGGCTTTCTGAAATTGAGTCTCAGATTAGTCTTACTTTATAGATGAGGAAACTGAAGCACATGATTGCCTATGAAAAGATATCCAAGTGGTCTTACCTCTAGAGCCCACTCTTGTTCCTAACCCACTATTCAGTGTTGCCACCCATACATATGACTCCAGGCAGGTGGGCGAGAAGCCCCATGACACCATGGTCAAAATGGTCATCCTAATTTGTTTTAACTGGCTACAGCCAAAACAGCAATAGCACCGCCATTGCTAATCCTCTTTCAGTATTAAAGGTCAGGCATCACTGTCTTAGAAACCAGTATAAGCATTTTAGCCAAGGTGACTTTCTTTTCCTTTTCTCCCTGCCTTTTGATTATCCACAAGAATCAAAGGGGAGATTTAACTGGTAGTTGTGAATACATTCACGACAGGGAGCACTGACATCTTTGCTTAGTTCTCCATTCACACGATTAACATCAGCAGCAAATCAGAAAACTTCTAGCTTATGGAAGAAATTTTGGACTGAAGTATTAACAGTATATGCTCAAGAGTTTATTCTAACCGAAAGCTGACAAAGGGTGTCCTTACTTTGCTTTTACAGAATGTAAATACAAAATCAGGGGTTAAGTATTCATACTATATCTTCTAGTAGACCCCTTAGCCCCTGTGATAAGTGAGAATTTATTTTTTTAATCTTTTTTTCTGTTGAAGAAAGCTACAAAATCTTCGATAAGGAAATAATATCCAAAATATATATAGAACTCAAAAAAACTCAACAACAACAACAAAAATCAATCCTATTAAAAAATGGGCAGTGGATCTGAACAGACACTTCTCCCAGGAAGACATGCAAATGGTCAACAGATATATGAAAAAAAATGCTCAACTTCACTAGCTGTTATGGAAATGCAAATCAAAACCACGTCAACATACCACCTCCTACCTGTTAGAATGGCTGGAGAGGTTGTGGAGAAAAAGAAACCCACATACACTACTGTTGTGAATGTAAATTGGTGCAGCTACTGTGAAAAACAGTATGCAGGTTTCTCAAAAAATTAAGAAAAGAGTTACCGTATGACCCAGCAATCCCTCTTCTGGGTCTGAAAACATTTATCTGTAAAGATATATGGACCTCTGTGTTCTTTGCAGCATCATTAATCACAGTGGCCAAATTGTCCTTCAGTAGATGACTAAATGGAGAAGATGTGGCACATGCATACAGTGGAATATTACTCAGCCATAGGACATGACATACGGCCATGTGTGACAGCATGGATGAACCTTGAGATCATCATGCTAAGCAGAATGAGTCAGACAGAAAAAGTCGAGAACCATACGATTTCACTCACATTTGAGATGTAAAACTGAAAGCAACCAACAAATGAGACAAACAAATAAACAAAAACCTCATAGACACAGACAAGACTTTAGTGCTTACCACAGGGTAAGGGGGGTGGTAGAAAGGGGTAAAGGGCGTCCAAGTGATGATGATGGAAGTGGAAGTGACTCTGGGTGGTGAGCATATGATGCAACACATGGACGATGTGTTATACTAGAAACCTGTATGATTGTAGTAACCAAGGTCACCCCAATATATCTAATAAGCATTAAAAAATACACTATGGAAAAAAAATCTGTAAAATGTAGCTTTCTTTTAAGTTCAAGAGCAGCCTGTGTATGGAAATGCCCTCAGAATGTTTGAGGGAATGTTTTCCTGCAAAAGTAAATAAATGAACAAATGTTCTCTGAGCATCTATTACATAAAAATATGTGCTCACTAGTTAATATGTAACAGGCACTGTTACATGGAGGATAAATAGAATACCTTTAAATAAAATTTACAAACCCAACAACCTTTTAAAAAATAACCTGATTATAAGAAAATAGTGCATTGTAGAAAATCTGAAGAATAGAAACAGGATTGAGAAAAAACTTTTTCATCTTCTTTACTCCCCACTCAAAGAGAACCACCTTACTAGTTGGAGGTGTTTCATATTTCCTGTGCACAGATTACGTGTAAATCATTTTTTAAAAGCAGATCAGAAGGTCTGCATTCCCCTGTCCATACACTTCTGTAGATCATTGCGGGGATAATACAGAATATAGCTTTTATACCTTCTTGTGCCATTCAGTGTTACAGCATGAGCATTATCCATATCATTAAATATGATGCGAAGTATTTTTTTAATTATACATTATATTCTAATTCCTGCTCGCCAGCTAACAGGATTTCCTTCTCACAGTTAGTTGGTACTCATGGAATCTTCCTCAGAATGGTTTAAGAAATGAAGAAGGTGAGACAATGGTTAAAAAAAAAAAAACAAAAAAAAACAACTGTGGGTTAATTTTGGTTATCCGGAAAATTCACTTATACAAAAACTTGTAATGGTACAAAAATGAGCTGTTAAGGAATGCACGTTGTGTCTGGTCCAAAAATGTCTATCTGCATGACGGGATAGAAACACCATTCCTTTAAGTTGGTGCAGCAAAGTAGATGATGTTGTATCAGTAAAGCTGCATTTTTAAGTGAAAACCTAAATGCCTATAGGTCTATAGGTCAAACAAAGAGTAAATTCATTATGGGATAAAATTAATTAATATGCTTCATTCCTGTAATTCAGATATTTAAGATTTTTTTTCAAATGAACCTTTTCTAATCCTGTCACTCACTCCTTTTCTCTTTAAAATACATGCACTTACAAAATACATACGCAACAAACACACACAGGCTCACAAACACACATCCACATTCCCGGATCAGTCAATCAATTCTCTGTTTTGCTATAGCACATAATCAAAAGACTTCGTGACAGATATTTTCATATCTTGTCATATCTAACTTGTAGAGTAATGTACATATGGTGAATTATGATGCACAATCATGGTCAGATTTTTTTTTCTAAAGCACCAATCAAAACATTTTGATCTTTCAGTTAATATAAGCAATAAAACCCCTTGTTTTACCTTTTTTTTGGTAGCTTTGTAAAACATGATTTGGAGGGTGGGGCGGTGGTCGATTTTACTATATCAGAAAAACATCTTGAATCCTTCTGCCTTTTATCCCCTCCTCCTCAAAGTTTCCTCAGCTTGGAATTCAGCTCCAAATCTGAGTCTAACTAAAATTCAATTTAGTTGTTAATCCCATAAGGGGATACAAATAGCTGCTACACATTCTGGCAGAGTCAAAAATGTACAAATTTTTACTTTTAATAATGCTTTCCCTGTCTCTAATTTCCTGTGTAAGAAAACATTCTCTTGGACAATTACCCCCGTAATAGCCGTGCCAGAATCAATTTCAACGTTAGCTGTCTCGGAGAGTTCAGCAGTAGCTGTCTGAGATTTTTTTCCCTACACTTTTTGTTTTGTTGCACAAAAAAACTAAGTTTCCTTTTTCATTGCCTTCTCAAATGTTTTCACAGATTGCTAAATACACACAGGACATATATGTATTAGTGTAATGTATTCAGACAATATTTGAGTTGTTTCCAGCTTACAAATAGGTTAACTTCTACAAGTCATTTTATCCATCATTTGAAGCATGTTATGCATCGCCCCACAGAAACAGTGGTAGCGTTAAAGGGCAGACTCCAAGAAAAACAAAAAATAATTTAAACCATATTGCATCAGTATAAAGCACTTTAAGCAACATTTTAATGGCACCTAGCCACCAATGATAATAAGAAATTCATTCTGAATTTCAGTTACTGATACCAGGAACATGCCTCTCCCCATTCAGTGGTTTCTCTGTGGGGGACATAAGGAATGACATGTGGGGTTAGGGCGGAATGGGTGACAGAGGCATAAATAATCCCGATGCCAATATCTTGTTAACACTCTACAGCCTCAAAAGGAAACACATTTCTCCAGATAAATCACACCCCGGGGGGTACAAACTGAGAAAAAAAGGATAGATTTATCCAGAAGAAATGGGAGCTCCAGTCTTCAATTTATTCATTGGCTTGGTGTTTGTCTATCAGATTTTTTTTTTCACTGAGAAGAGAGTAAACTTTCTTTTTGAATAACTTAAAAATGTAATGAAATTCAACTTGTACAACATTGGAGGCTCAGAAGCGACTCTCAGATCACTTTACATTTGTGAGAATTTCATAAGCAGAAGTGACCAGCACGCTGGATGCAAGGAGGCAGGCGACAGCATGGCTTACATCACCCCTGAGGGACGGAATGACAACTTCATGGCGAATCAGCAGCCAATCCATTCCCTGTACCCGTTTGAGGCATCATTCATCAATTGCCCCTTTGTGGCCTGCTGAGCCTCAATCAGTTTCAGAATCTTTTCCTACAAAGATGCCACATTCTTTACCTAAAGAGAATGCATCAATCAATGTAATCTACTATATTATCACAGCAAACAAGAATAACCACATGCTCATAACAAGAGATACAAAAAAAAAAATAGGCAAAACTAATTCATGATAACAATTCTCAGCAACTTAGGAGCAGAAGAGAATTTCCTCAACTTGATAATGGGCTGCAGGTTTTTCATAGAAGAGTGCACAGAACCCCCTCAAGGTCAGGAATAGGATCTGTTTCCAACGGCCAGGAAAAAGAAAAGAAAAGAAAAGAGAGTTTATGATTCACAAAGCATTGGATACTTTCAAATTTCCTCAGATTTATGAGAAAGGGTGTGTACAGAAATGCTACTTGTAACACCCTAGATGCTTTCCCCCTAAGAGCAAATGAAAGACAAGAATGCCTGCCCTCACCACTTTAATTCAACATTGTTCTGGAACTTCTAGCCAGCACAATACAAGAAATATAAATAAAAGACATCCAGATTTTAAAGGCAACTTTCATTGCAGACAGCGTGGTATCTTTGTAGAAAATCCTATGGAATTCACAAAATGAAAGACACTAGATCTCGCAAATGGATTTTGTAAAGTACAGGATACAAAATCAATATAAAAATGTGTAATAGTTAAGTACACTAACAATGAAAAATTAGAAATTGAAATTAAAATAACATTATTATATATTGGATGAGAAATTTTAAAACACCAAAATAAATGGATAAATATGTCAAGTTCATTGGTTGGAAGAGTCAATAATTAAGATAGTGATTTATCCCAATTTCATTTATAGATTCAATGCAATCCCAACCAAAATTCCAAGAACCTTATTGGTAGGAATTGACAAACTAATTTTTAAAAACACATAGAAATATCAGGGCCTATAATACTCAAAATAATTTTGAAAAGAGAGAAATTTGGAGAACTAACACTAGCTGATTTCAAGACATTATAAAATGTCTTAATCAAGAAGGGTGGTATTGGCATAAATAGATATAACTGATCAATGAAATACGATAGTGAGTCCAGAATTAGACCTGCACATATATGGGTAACTGGTTTTCAACAAAGGTACAAAGTCAATTTACTGATAAAAATAGTTTTTTTTAGTAAAGGTGCTGAAATGATTAGTTATCTGCATGCAAAATCAAACAAAAAACCACTTTGATCCATATCCATACCATATATAAAAATTAACTTTAAATGGATTATAGACCTAAATATAAAACCCAGAACTGTAAAATTGCTAGATAAAAAATTATTGGAGGAAACCTTTGTGACTTTGGGGTAGACAAAACATTTTTAGCTATGAGGCCAAAAACATGATCCATAAGAGAACAAATTGATATTTGGACTTAAATCAAACTTAAAATCTTCTGCTCTTATAAAGACATTGTTAAGAGAATGTAAATCAAACTACAGACCATGGTAAAACATTTTTACATAATGTAATTGATGAAGGATTTGTATCCAGAATATATAAAGAACTCTTAAAATATTATTATAGAAAATTTAAAAAAATTTAATTTAAAAACAGACAAAAGATCTAAACACACATTTGACCAAAGAAAATATATGAATGGCAAATAAACTCATGAAAAGATGTTCAACATCATGAGTCATTAGGGAAATGCAAATTGGAACCATAATGAGATCCCTCTACACATCAAATAAAGTGGCTAAAATGAAAAAGTCTCCCATACCAAGTGTTGACGAGGATGGAGAGGAACTGGAGTGAACTGCTGGTGGGAGTACAAAATGGCGCAACAATTCTGCAGAACTGTTTGGGAATTTCTGAAAAAGTTAAACATCCACCATATGATTCAGCCATTCCACTCCTAAGTATTTACCTAAGAGAAGTTACAGTGAATATCCATATAAAGGTTTGAACATAAATGTACATAGTACCTTTATTTGTCATAGCCGAGTACCAGAAACAACCCAAATGCCCATCAACAGGTGAATGCATAAACAAACTGCAAACTGTGAAGTGTCCATACAGTAAAATGCAAGTTGGTAACAACAACAAAAACAACAATAGCAAACTACATAATAAACATAAACAAATTTTAAAATGGTTTTGCTGAGTGAAAAAAAAAGCAAAAAGAGTACGTAGTGTATGAATCCATTTACATTAAATTTTAGAAAGTGCAAACTAATCTAGAATGACAGAAAGCAGATTTGTAGTTGCCTTAGGACCATGGGGCAGGAGCGGTGGGAAGAATTTTCAAAAAGGTACAAGGAAATGTTGGTGTTTCACAGGTATAGTCATATGTCCAAATGTATCAAATTGTATACTTTAAATATTTGCAGTTTATTGTATGTTAGTTATACCTCTGTAAAGCTGTTAAAATACTAAAAAGTAAAAATAACCAGCACTACAGATTCTTGTTCAGTTTTTTAGAGAGGAAGCCAACTGGACGGATAGTCCCGTTTCATGCAAGGAAGGAGGATTAGTGTTCAAGACTGGTTTCTAAGCAGCTAAGAGGTTAAAGAAGGGCTATTTTCATTCAGTCTAACCCAGATACTTCCAACAAACTATACTGATCATTTTAAAAATTAAAATGGGCTATTAATTGGCAATAGTGGAGGAAAAAGCAAATGTAGAATGATGTATCTGGGCTTTCTCCATTCCTATCAAGACTGAAGACTCTGAGGTTCCAGGCATCTCTGGCTCAAGAACGAATGTGACAGGTGATGGAGAGCCCTCTAGGGCCATTGGGCTCCCAGCTAACAAAAGGGCATCTCTCATTTTGGGTCTTTAAAGAGAAAGCATAGCACTCTCACCTCTAGACCCAAACTCAGACTCATAATACAAAGCTCCTATTTCTCTCTCATCCGTCCAACCCTGGCCAGCTCCAGATTGCTGCTTCTTACCCACATTAAGGGCTGTCTTATCGGCTGACCCACTTGCAGAAGAGCTATAGGTTCCAGTTCTTTACCCTAGGATCCTTCCATAGCTATGTTCAAGTCTTTCCGACCAGCACAGAGTGATAGCTAATTCACATTCTAAGTAAAACTTAAAACACTTATACCCAAACTACTTCTACTTCTCAAGGTAAGAAAATTCTAAACAAAACAATAACTATATTAATAAAGTCCCCGGAAAGAGCTCCACCCACTTCCCCCCTCACCAATCAAGGGCAGATTAAAAACAAACATACTTATAAGAAGGCTTCTAAACACAAAATGGCTCTATGAGCTGAGTCACATCACCACTTGTCAGTCCTTGGCTTTTCCAACTATCGAAATGAAAAAGATTATACAGAATGATCTCGAAGGTCTCATTCAATTCTATGCAGACCCATATGTTCCCAGGCCTTAGTGGATTTGCAATCTGGTAGGAGTGAAAGACTAACCATCCTGAAAAAAGAGCAAGCATTACTAGGAAAAAAAATACAATTAAGTGTTCAATTATGTGGTACAGATACTGAGTGTTCCAAGAATTCGATGCACAGTCATTTCTGAGGTTGGAGAAACAAGTCAAGGCTTCCTGGAGAAGCAGTGGTTTCATCTGAGTCTTAGACGTGACTTATTAGCATTGTAATCCCAGAATCCTTTGGGGCAGTGGCTAATTTCTAGGGCAGGAACTGTGTCTTCCTAATTGCTGCACTTTTTCTCCCTAGAGCTCCTTGTCTACACCACTGGATTTGGCTCCAAACCCAGTCTGTCTTGTCCTGTTTACTGTGGACTCATGCGTGCTAGTCCAACCACGTTGTATGGTCTTCGAGAGCCAGGCCTCTGTTCTACATTTCTGTGTCGATTCATTGATGTTTCTTTTTATTTCAATACCAGAGTGAATTATACTCTTTATGACACAGCCCTTTCCCAACTCTTTTCATAGAATTGATATAAACTTAAGGTGTGTGCTAAGGGCAGGCTTCTCTTTTATAACAAACATTATAAAAGAGAGGAGACTGGGGGGGGGAGAGGGTGGTGGCAGTGGTAGCTTGTGTGGCACACATACTTCTATACCACAAAAGGCACATGTGCTGCATATATGTCACCCGTCGTGGTCATGGGCCGACGGCAAGAATGGCGGCCTCAAGGTTTTTGGTAGTTTTGTTTCATCTGTTTGTGTTTAGCTCTGCTGCCTTCTATACTCTGTTTGCTTTCTTTTAAAATCCGTTCTCGACTCATAATTTGTGGTGCCCCATGCTGAGGTCATTAGAAAATTGTAGTCCAGTGATAAGTGCATCTACATAGGTTGATGCTTTATAAGATATCTGTTTCTTTATCTATTTATTTATCCCTTTAAATTTGATCTTCCTTGGGTAATCAAAATGCTATTTGCCTTGGTAGATTGCTTTAGTGTCAAATCTCAGCGCATAGTCAGTTCTGACGCAGCAATTGGCTGAGGCTAGAGGCCCCGGGGAACGTAGACTAGCCTGAACGGTGTCGAAATCTGAGACACAATGGCGTAGGGGCCTTGAGCTTGGCGCTTGTGCTTGGCTTATGATTCGGCTTTGTGCAGAATGGGAAGGGGAGAAAACATCCTTCATCCATTCCTCAGCTCGCGCTTTTTGCCACGTGATTTTGCAGTTTCAGCAAAGAGGTGAAGTCCATTTTTCCTCCCCTTGAATGGGAGCTGGACTTGCATTTGCTTTGGTCTGCTGAATACAGCAGAAGCAGCAATGTGCCAGGGTCAAGTCTGGGCCTCACATAGTATTATACAATTCCCATCCCACCTGTGCTGACGTTGGGATCTATTAAAATGTCATGAGTGGGTGCACTGATGTATGCATTCACACAGCAAATGCTTGGTGCACAACTACGGTTCACTAGACGCTCTTCTGGGCATTGGAACTGTATCAGTGAACAAAACACCAAAACTTCCTCTTCTTGGGGAGCTTCTTCTCTACTGGAGGGGGAGATAAAACACTCAGCAAATGTCGTAGGGAAACCCTGTAACACGCTGGAAGCGGATCCCCTACATGGTGTTGGAACGAGAAGCAAACCGAGTGCGGTGGGAGGCCTGGGGAGCACCACGGGGTGGGCTGAGTGAGGCCCCCGACGTGAGAGGTGGAGCGAGGTGCTCCGAGATCAGGGAAAGGAGGTTCAGGCAGAGGCAGCTGCTGGGCTTTAAAGAAAAAGAGGCCCTGACTGGGATGTTGCCTCCTGTTTAAAGAATAGCCAGAGGCCAGTGTGGCTGAAGTAGGAGCGGGGAGGTGGGTGAGAAATAAAAGGAAGGCAGAGAGGCAGCACTGTGGAGGCTTGAAGGCCATTCTGAGAACTTGGATTTGCACTTGGAGAGAAAAGGGCAGCCCTTGCAGGGCTCGGGGCGTGAGGATGCTCCAACCTGCCCCAGCTCTCTGCTGGGGGCGGGGGAGACCAGTTAGGAGGCCGCTGTGGAAATCCAGGTGACACGCGGTGGCTTGGCCACCGTGCTGGCAGAGAATGTGCTGAGAGGGGTGTGGGCTCTCGGTGTGTATATTGAAAAGTTACAGCCAGAGGAGTCTGTGGACAGATCGATGCGGGTCATGAGACAGGGCGGACCGAGCCCGGGACAATAGCAAGGCCCGGGCATGAGAAACTAGAAGAGTGGGGTTCCCCCAACTGAGATGGGGAAACTGCGGGACAAACAGGGGCAAGCGGAAAGACCGAAAGTTCCGTTTCAGACGTGTTATGGTTGAGCTGTCTGCTTGACATTCAAATAGAGACATACTTACTGTATAACCCTGTACTAGGATTCAGCTGTCTGGATTCAGTGAAAAAACCAGGTTCTCCTTTTAGAAACATACAAACAGACACAGAAATCCGTAAGTTTTATTTGATTTTATTTTTTTATTTTCTAGAAGCGTGGGGATGCTAATATGTTTCCTTTAGTTTGTTGTTTAAATTCCATCTCCGTTTTATTGACCCAAACCTTCACATGCACCATTTAATTATTCCCCACCGGAGTCCACCCAGTTACTTTTCCTCCACGTGATGCGTTTTGTTTGGCAACACAAATTACCCATCAACATCACAAAATCTCTCAAAGCACCCGCCACACCACTTCAAGTGCAAAGTAGCCACAGAGTTGAGGAAACCAACATGCTGTCAAATTGTATATTTAGGGTTTTAACTTTAGATATTTTTATATTCATTTTATTCACTCAACAAGTATTTATTGAATAAATACTATGAGCTGGCATTGTGCTAGGTACCAGAAGGTTCCGTGATTTAAAACAAACCTTCTCTTTATTTTTTTAAGCAGACAGGGTGTTATTAGGTCAAATATTCCCAGTTTCTGGGTTACCGTCCCAGATAACAGTGTTTAACCCTACAAAAGTGACCTCCCAAGTCTGAATTCTGACAACGAGCCTTGCTTTGTTAGGGGCGAAGCTGCGGTCTCCATCCCAGCACTGCTTGGGGTCCTCTTGCTTTCTTTCTTGGAAGCCTAGAACTACACCCAGCATATACATTCAGGAAAGAACATGCGATCACCCCCTAAGGTCCCATATTTTATAAAATTAGATCCAGTCTCAATCTTTGCCCATGAGAAACTGATGGAGTTATCTCCCTTTCGATGAGAACCTAGGCTCTGCGTTCAAACCTCATTCAAACAGCTTGAGACCGAGTGCCTTGGGCGAGTGACTTCATTGTCCTTTGCCTTGATTCCTTCATATGTAAAAAGGGGGGTTGGCTTAGGAACAGGGCTGCTGGGAGGATTATAGGAGATCATCCAGGTAAGGCTTGACACAAAGTAGGTGCTCACTAAACTTGAGGCATGTTTAGCTTCTGATTTGGATCCTTGATTTGACAACTCAAATTTGGATGAGTCTAGAGGCTAAACTGTTGGTGTGAAACAAGAGAGATGTATCGGGTGGCATCCACGTTCCCGCAAGCCCAGCATTCTACCATTCTCGGTACAGACAGAGCACATTGCATCCGGAAGCAGGATGTCTACAAAGTTCACGACATGACCACTAGGTGGCAACATGTTGTCATATTTACTGTCCTCACTGTCTAATTTGAAGCAGGAATCCTGAGAGACCGCATTGACCTTCTTTGAGAATTAAGAATTTTGTCACAAACAAAAATGGGTGGGCGACAGTTATTATTTAAAGGAAAAAAAAGCCCCAAGTTGTGGATTCTTGTTTAAAACAATATCATTTCAATTCACCTGTTTGAGTCAGTTATCCTTTCATCAGAAGAGCAATGCAATATTAACTCTCACACGCTCTAATTTATCCATTTTCTATTCTTAGGCTCGCATGTATTTTATTTTTAAATGTTCCATTTTAAGTTGTTGGCTTCTTGACAAAGGATGAAGACTATAAGAGATGTTCATCACCGTGATTCCAAAAACTTCATTTTATGCCCACTGTTCCTCTGCCACGATATGAACCACTTAGGGAACCAACGATTAAAAAAAAAAAAAAAGCTTTTCTTCTTACGGATTTCATATTCTTAGATCAAAGAATTGTCAAAGACAAGAACTGTCAGAAATAGCATGTTATTTGTGTGACAAATCAAGGGTGGGCTTTTTCACAAATAGCAACATCGTCTCCCTGACACGAACTTCTCTTTGACTTTCTTTTGCGATTCCTTTGTGGTGTGTTTATGTGGGGAGGCACGGGGAAAAAATGAGGGGGAATAACTTGATGAGTCTGGGAAGCAGCTATCCATGAGAGAGCAACGAGGGACAGAAACACAGAGTTGGTGGATGAGGGAGAAAATGTCCCTGGTGACGTAAATCGGCGTTAAAGAGCTCCATCCTGAAGTATAGCTTTGGTTTGTATGTGAAACACGATTATAATAAAACCATGATAAGAGATAGTTTGGGAAATGTTTGTATGATGAAATTTTATGTTACTTTATTTAATACATATTTGAACACCTTATTGAGAGTACCCTAACTCCTATGGTTGCTTATTTCTATTTATTGTAAAGCATTAAATGGATGGAAGTGGGGATAGTTGAGATTAATGAATAAAGCTCCAGAACAATTATGGGACTTATTTCCAAAATCCCACTGCCTAGAGTAAAACAAGAATGTGTTCTCAATCCATACACATGCTAAATCTTTACTTAAAAAACAAAACCAAAAACAGTGATTCATGATCCAACTATTGCCTGGAAATTAACCTCTGGCCTATTATAAAATTAGCATTCTCAAATTCATAGTTTATATCCTTTAAAATGACTTTTACTGTTGTTAGTAGTGGTGCTGGGGTCCGTGGTAGAAAAGGAGGTACGAGTATATTGGTCACAATATATATTATTGAGGGAGAGTCATCCACTATACAATTCCAATTATATTGGAATTCACCCTTTGGTAATATGAAAATATTTGCAGATGTTATTCAGTAGGGCCCTATCTGTTTTGCAAAGACTACAGTCAGTACATGAGTGTTATTTAAAGCATAGTTGCTGAGAACTGGAGACTTAGCCTTAGCAAGGACAAAGTCTATCATTGTTCATTAAACAAATATGAATTGACTTCCTGATACAGTCCTTAGGAATTCATTCTTGGTCCAATATAAATACCATATTTTGCTATGTATAATGCAGTCCTGTGTATAATGTGCATCCGAGTTTTGGGCCCAAACTTTCAGGGAAAAAATCTTGCACTTTAATTTTTTAATTCACATTTTTATTTGTTTATATTTGGGTACTGGTTTTTTGTATTATAAAGGAATTTTAGCCTTTAGATATTCCAGTGTATTATTTTGCATATGGATATCGTTATTGATTTCTAGAGTTACACTTTAACTCATACACATGAATGAAAGAATGAAAAACACTTCCATAGATACGGAATTAGCACCACCCATGTATAATGCCCATCCTTATTTTTCCCTCACCCGACCACCAGAGCCAGCAGCCCATTTGCACGTATCGTTCATTTCCTTCCCCTTCTCTGTTCAGTCCAAGTTCAGGCCCTACATTTGGCAGGAGCCCTCCCGCTAGCCCACTGCCTCCAGTGTGCCCTGCGCATGGATGCCAGTTTAATCTTCCCGAAGTGCAGTTTGGTTCAGGTTGCCTGAGTTCTACTTGAAAGATCTGTGGGGTCTGGCGGAGTAAGCTCCACAAAGGCAGGTGGGCAAGGGAGAGCGGACAGGGGAGGGGGCTGCATGGAGGGGCTCCTAAGCCAAGTTGAATGAACCATGTAGACTAAATCAGTGGAGTTAGCAGAAAACTTCAAATGGGGAGTGGGGGGTGGGGGGTGGGTGGAATGTGCCATACACGAAGAAGGAAGAAAAGAAGGAAACTGAAGGAAAAAGCCACAAAGGGAAATGGGACTGGAGGGCAGGAAGAGGGAGTATTGTATTGTACGTGCTCGGAGTAACAAGAAGGCCCTGAGTACCAGGAAGGAGGGCTGCGGTTGGCTTTCTCTGAGCCCCTTGGTCTGTGCTGTGGGATTGGGGTTGAGCTTAAGAGCTGTGGCACCTTCTCAGTCTTCTACCTATCTTTGGGGATTCCCTAGAAAATTATCCGTCCCCACCGTAGGCATGTTTGGTGAGACTGTTGACCAAGATGCTCTTCCTACTGTTGGCCAAATGATGAGCAATTGGCACATTTGACCAATAAGATTCTCTCTTGGAATTCTGAATCTTGGGTGGAAAGAACCAAATGGTTGGAGTTGACTCACTGTAACGTCAGGGCCTGGGACAGGCTCCCACTGGGTCCTGTCCCTTAATCCCAAGTCTAGTAAAGCCATCTGGTGTCTCACATTCCTGAGACCTGATTGTTCAGCTTTTCCTTTGATTCTGTGACCTCTTTCCAGTTAATTGACCCAATTAACTCTGCTTGGGGCAGTTCCTGTTGCATGCTACCTGAAAGCACTGACTGATTCTCCAGCTGCCCTGAGCCAATTGGACTTTTCTGTGCAAATATTCAATGATTCCCTATAACCTGAAAAATTAAGTGCACATCCTTCACTATGGATTTCAGGCCTCCCAAAATACTGCAATGGCAGCCTACTTTTCAAGTTTTATTTCCTATTTCTCTCCTTACATCTGGCTCACTAGTCAATAAGTTCCCATCTGGTGTAAATCATGATCGTAAAGTCTGACAGTAAATCATGCCTCCTGGGATCCGTGCCTTTGTGGAGTCCCGCCGGCATTGACTTGGGTTTGGCCATGTGGCTTGCTTTGGCCAAGGGGACATTAGTAAATATGACAGGAGCAGAGGCTTGAGAAGTGCATCAGGGCTTCCCCTCTTAGAACGCTGCTGCCACCATGTGATGAAATCTGGTCTAGGCTGTTAGAGGGTGAAAGAGCGTGCCTACCCAGCTGCCCCAGCCCCCACCGGCCTCCAGCTGAAAACAGCCCAAAGAATCACATTGTGAGAACAGACACGTGGCTATTCTTTTAAATTCCTAAACAATTGTTTTTATAATCCCTTCATTTTCCTCCTCAAAAGGTGGTAGCTGGACCAGGAGCAATGACATCACTTGGGAGTTTGTTAAAAATGCCAAATCTCAGGTCTTGCCCCAGAAATAATGAATCGGAATCTGCATCTTACTGAGACCGCATATGAGTGAAGTCATACAGTTCTTTGTTTTTTCTGTCTGGCTTATTTCACTTAGCATGATGATCTCCAGATCCATCCATTTTGTTGCAAATGGCAATATTTCATCTTTTCTTACAGCTGAGTAATATTCCATTGTGTATATGCACCACAGCTTCTTTATCCAGTCATCTGTCAGAGGGCACTCAGGTTGTTTCCATGTTTTGGCCACTGTGAACAGTGCTGCAATGAACATTGGGGTACATAAGTCTTTGCAGGCAAAGGTTTTCGAGTTTTTTGGGTAGATCCCCAGAAGGGGGATTAAATTAGAATTTTGACAGTAAAAAAACCTTTTCAGTATAAGTGTGTCTGAAATATTGCATGGGATATAATTATACTAAACAATTCTTCACTATTGATAAGAAATTATAATTCAACTTAGCATTTTGGATTTTATCTGGCAGCCCTCTGCTAATGCTTAGTCTGAGGAAGTGAGTGGTTTTCAAACATTACTGTGCAACAGAAACATGGGAGTCCTAGGCCTTTATTTTCAGAGTATCTGGTTCTGTGGAGCTAGGGTGAGGCACAAGAATTTGCATGCCTGACAAGCTTCCTGGGTGAACCTATTGATCTGGGCACCACTTTAGAGAACCATTGGTCTAGCATTAGATTAGTCTGAAGGGATGCCTTTAAATGTATACAAATCAGTGATTGGAATAAAACTTCTAAGTAGATACCATGACTGTCTCCCTCAGCAATAGTGAACATGAAAAAAAACATTATAATGGAGATGAGGATCAGGTAAGGGTCAGGTGCATTGGTAAGGACATAGGTCCCTCATCGGACTCATCCTAGAAAAAGTGCTACGTACCTCACTGCTGAGTACCACTACGGTCACCTTTGAAGCACTCCCCTTGGGAGGCTGTGCACCGATGCCAGTGCCTAGTCCACCCTTCAAAGTAATTTTGGAACTTGGCAAGGTTATGACACCTGTCTGAGTTGTTTGTACAGTGCTGCCAATGTAAGAGCATGGTGACAAGTTCACAAATTTAACCATCAGATTTTGGACACGATGACAGCTCTGATGGCCATTCCAGAAAAAGAGTTCCAAAATGGCTTTGAACGGTGGACTAGACACTGGCGTCGGTTTACAGCTTCCCAAGGGGAGTGCTTTGAAGATGACCATAGTGCTATTTAGCAATGAGGGATGTAGCACTTTTTCTAGGATGAGTTCACGAAATTAATTGTCTGATCTCGTATGCTATCCCATAATAACACAATGTGAGTCACAGATGTATTTTTTTAAATTTCAGGAGTTATATTGTAATACTTAAACAGGTGAATTGATTTTAGTAATAAATTAACATACCAAATTCTCCTCATTTTAATCTGTAATCATTCCAAGCAATTATCCATGAGATCTTTTCCATTCTAGGTATTTGAAAGCTGGTGGATATTTTATGCTTACATCACATCTCAATTCAGTCTCTAGCCACCATCCAATGCTCAAAAGCCATGTGTGGCTAGTGGCTATCTTAATGAAAGGTGCTGCTTGAAACTCTTGCCTGACCCTGAACTTGAGAAAATAGCTTGACCTTGGACTGATCACCTGGTCAAAGCACCTCACTCTTTCTGCTTATAGGCTTGGGTTACTCCCCAGGCCAGTAGTGCCCTGTGGTGGTTTTCTTTTCTTAGATTCTTAGCCCTGCCCTCTGCCCTGGCTCATGAGGAAACCCCAATGCCACAAACAATAAGCCAAGTGTCAAGGGACCTTGTTGCACGTCTAGTGTGATGTGAGTGGCTGAAACATTGCACGAGTCCATTGAATCTTTGACGGGTTTGTCCATCGCACAGGAGGCTTAAGCAGAATCTCAGTCCAGGAGCCCTGTTGCAGCCTTGTTTAATCTAGTTTTAAAATCAGAAGTGCCAGAAGAGACCACACTTCCCTGACAGAGCTTGAGCCCTGTAATTTTCCTCTGCAAGGAAACTGGCTTCGTGTAAGTTACATAGATAAAGGTGAAGACAAATCACCAAAAGGTAATCAGCCAAAAGTCTTAAGTTCCTTGGTAAAACACAAACGGGCTGCTATACTTGAAATCATCGTTTGTATTTGTTGCTCAGGTCAGTGGCCTATTTATCCCATATTTGAAACCCTTTTAATTGTAAAGGAATCAGTTTAGTAATTTTACAGTTAAAAGTCAAAAACAAATTGTTTATCATCAACTGTATTACTCTATGAGACAGAAGAGAAATACACACAGATTTCCTGTATATTCGTTCTGTTTTTATAGCCTACAAAGGTTTAGGTAAGTTTCGAATGTGGGGGCAGAGGCTCCAAGAGATCTGGGCCTTTGGTGGCACATGGAGCCTGCTACAGCTACTGTTGTGATCTGAAATTATATTTGAGGTCCTGAGACTTGGGTTAAATTTAACTTTGATCATTAACTAGACGAATTTTCAGCTAGGATTTAAGCTGTAAACAATCTGACAGGGTGATTGGCAGCCTCTCATTATAGAGGCGTAGTGATTAATTAACACTGAGCTTAATTAATTTTGTGAGGCAAAGGAACAGTATTTCTTTGCAGTGAAAAATCAATATTTGAATACTGGAGTCCCTTCTCGGAGTTAATTTCACTCAGATATTTAGCTCACTTTAAATTCACAGTTCTTAGTAAATGTTATCTGCTTCCAACTATTAAGGTAATTGAGAATATTTATGATAGACTACCTGGAGTTATTTTTGGAAGACTATGAAGTATAAATAAATATATTATTTTATTCTTGCTCTGATTTCAAAAGCATATTTCTATTATTGTACTCATTGGCATGCTAAACTACATTGCTAAAAGCAAAAATGTACGTGGAATCTGTGGAAAAATATCTCCCCCAAACCCCTCCACCCTGCTCTTGGTAGGAATTATCTCAGGGTTGTGCTTAGCTCACAGGTAAGTCATTTTGCTGTTGTCCAAGCCTGGAGAATTATTTCCTGAAATATTGGAGTGAGTCCTGGTGACCCCACAGAAAGGAGATACAGTGGGAGCTCGGTACTCGGTAATCAGTACCAAACATGACGGACAAGTACCAAACAAATTTTTCCCCTGAGGAATAATGCAGTGGCACCTCGGTACTCATTGTCAGTTGGTTCCAGGAGTCCCGGCAAGTACCATATGAACGACGAGCCCCAGGACCAAGTTTTCCCGTCAAAATGCATCACGTAACGAATTCAGGGGGTTTCAAAGCAGCCCCCTACTAAGGCATAGCTGTACCTCCCTGGGCATGTGACTTGGCGGTGGTCTTCATCCTGTAAATAAGCCCATGGTGGGAAATTTTCTTCAGCCTGGTGAAAGTCATTTCCTGGGAGAGTCTGAAGAGAGCTCAGAGGTTAGAAACTGGAAGGGGTGGGACGGTCCCTCCGCCTGGGAAAGAGACGTGACGCCCGCCAAGAAGGTGACCTTGACCTTCACATCGCTCCTTCAGAGCCTCTTTCAGGTTGTAGAGAGGAGTTCCTCCTGACCGGTGATGGGGGACAGGAAGAGAGGAAGTACAGGGGGGAACTGCAGGGTCAGCTGCGGACACCTGAGGCCCCGTGCCTGCTTCTGTCACTGAAGCCCGCTGAAACGCCATGCCCCCGGCCTCTGTGACCACTTGACACCGCACATACCAATCTCGTGCACATGAAGGGGACATGTTTTTGCTAGTACAGGTAAGCTGTGGCCTTTGGTCACTATCTGTTTTCAGGAACAGGGTGCAAATTGATTTCTCTTCTCTTATTTTTTTGCTATTTTTTAAAAATTAATTTCACACGTACAGGAGCACATAATGCTTAGACACTTACAGTCCTTACAGTGATAACCCCAATAGGTCTATAGTCAAGGGCATTGTAGTAGCTATAGCAAACTGACTTCTTTGCTGATTTTAAAATGATTCACCGGTTGAAACTGTCCTAAATATCTTCCTTTTTAATTTGTAATAATTTATTATTTCACCAGTCATCATCATGAAAACATACATATATAAGCTTTAAATGGTTACATGCTAGTTATATTAATTAATAAGTTCATTGGACTTCTGATCAAATCCTTCTATTTTCAGTTTTTCTCCCAAGTCATGGGGGCTTCTCACTTTGTTACATCTTCCACCTATTTCCGTCATCTCAACATTTCTGCTCTGTACTCATTCCCTAGCTTACTTCATCCAGTTCTATACTTTCCTATTCTTTTAATAATGCACAGATATATTTACTTATTTATATTTAGTTTTGAGTTCCACACTCACACATGCAACTAGCTAATGTTAAATGTGCCCATTGGATATCTAGTAGGTGTTTTAGTCAAAAAGTTTGAAACAAAATGCTCCATTTTCCTCTAAAACTTGCTCTTTCTTTTATTACTCCATAAAGTTAGGGTCAGAATTCCAGTGGTGTAGACAGGTTTAACAAGCAGATAATTAAAGAAAGTTCAGCTTGTTTTGACTTGGGAATATATTAGGTTTTCAACTATTCTAGCAGAGAAAGAAACAAAACAAAACAAAACAAACCATGAGCTGTGGGAGTAATATTAAAATTGTCCTTATCAACTGCAGGTAGAGCGAGGGTAAAGGGAGAGAGGTGGAAGAAAAGGTAGCAAAGGCAAATCGTCTTAAAATTTAGGCTCTCTCTATAACCAAAAAGATTTGGGTAACAGAACGCTCCCATGGGCTTACTCCGGTTTCACACCCCTCCTCCAAACTTAGAAATACCTCGATAAAGTATTTGAAATCGAAATCTCTACTCTCATACCTTCCTCTACCTTTCTCCGCTTCCTTCATTAAGAGGAAGGGCTCACAATACAGAAGGAAGTGACATTTACTACCCCCGCTGCTGCTGAGGCAGAGTGGACCGAGCTTATCACAGGAAGGTTATAAAAAGCAGAATATGGTATGTCCAAAGGAGTATACCAAACTATGTGCTTTGAAAGGGTGTCCCTAAAAGAAGGTGCAAGGACATCTAGAGTAGCAATAGCTTAACATCCTGATGTCCAGGACTGCCTTTTAGCTCGTTCACACTGGCTCATCAGTACACGTTGGCTATGGCTGGCAGCTTTTCTGATTGGTGGGTGCCATGGCTCAAATAAGTAGGGACATATTTCAAATATTGCCCTCGGTTGTGTCATGCTTTCTCTACCTATTATGTGAAAAGAGTCTTAGAAAAGATTGACCTATTCAGGACAGACTTGTATATACAAGTAGACACTCATATATTGTCCATAAATATTAGTTAAGTGTTTTAATAATGAACTCATAACAACAAGCAGAGTTTCATTTCCTACAATGATTTTCCCTTCCTCCCTGAGCCGAGATGGACAAGCGAAGATATATTACGTAAACCTCTTGTCTGTTACACATGATGTACTCCCCGTCTCTGCTTTATGTCCCATTAGTCTCTCATGGCCCAGCTGGACTGGTAGCTCCCAGATCTGCCTGAACATCTATGTGCTTTTGTGCCTTTGCTCACAAGGCTGCCATACAATTCCACTATAACATGCTCCTTATCCTCAAAACTCAGCTCCAATCCTACCTCCTCCTGAGGCTTTCCCTAGGACACCAACTCCAGTCAATACTCTCTCTCTGTTAGTCTTCTAGTACTTATTAGCTCTCCTACTACTCAGTGATGATTTGTTGTTTAGGAATATTTTATTACATAATTGTATTTATAGTTACTTTCCACGTGCCTATGTGACCCGTTTAAAGAGCAAACTTATTGAAATTTAAAATGATAAAAATTGACCCCCACACTCAGCACAGCAGCTCCCACAGACTAGAAGGATCATTGCTCCATGATGGTGAGAGACGTTAGATACGCTGTGCTTTTCCCTAGCTCAGAGTTCAGGCTGCAAGACTCAAGGGCCAGTAGAGTTCAATTCTGTCTAGATAAAATGCCTTAGTTTCCACATTTGCGTTCTCTTCACCATCCAACAAGTCCCAGAAAGCCCAGGTTTGGGGTGAGGGTGAGGTGGCAAGTAAGAACTTGGAAAGCTTCCAATGTCAGGTATTCTTCAGGGTGGCATTGTCAGTGTACTGTGGAAAGGAAGGAGAAAGGAAGAGAAAGACAGGCAGAGACATCACAAAAAAGGAGACGGAAGCACACCACCCTTGTCATTGTGCCAAGTCTTCTTGAGTTTACGCCCAATTTTCTAAAAATGGCTATTTAAAATGATTTGTACACATTCTGCCATAAAAATAGCAATCAAATGCTACAGCTGTAAGGGAAATCTATAAACACCGACACCCTGTCCCCCAATTTCTAACCTCTAAGACACACCACTGGAATTTTACATTTAAGGATGGTTTATGGGTTCTCCTGAACAGGAGGTGCTAACATTTGATAATTCCACATTCTCATGAATCCTGCATGGTTCTTGGCTCCCCTTCATACAAGATTTATTAAAATTACCTAGGTAATAGTACATTTGCAGAACTATGGAATATAGTTTGTATTTCACATTGATCAGAATGATTACTTTTAGATGAAGTTTCTCCTCTTCCCCCAGAAAAGTGCACAGTAATCTACCTTCACAGCTGATCTTTCCAATTTCTTCTAGGATATGGTGGGGCTTAAGTACAGAATTTTTCTCTTAACTATTGTTATTTTTAATAACTTTGTCAAAAAATACTTGAAAGACAGAAAATCGTTTAGCTCTGTGGTGCTGGATTGCTCCTTGGGTCATGCATTTTGTGTGTACCTGGACTAATGGGGTGCATGTTTCTTTCCAAGAAGGGTGAAGGCCAGGAAGAGAGGGGAGCGTCCAGGAAAGCAGGGCAGCATCAGAGCTGACCCAGATCCCCCCAGGAGGAAATGTGGTGTTTATGGCACCAACTTGCAAATGCAAACAGGAGCAAACCAAAGCAGCGTAACAAAGGACCTTCAATAGCTGGATTTCTTCAATGTTTAAAGTCGTTATAAACATCCATGGCTAACTTTGGAACATGATTTGTGTGTAAATACTCATAGACAGACATCTATTTAGTAAACCCCAAGGATAAGTTAACCAAAACTTACCTAAGAAACATCAACTTTCCCTTCTCCAATTGGGTGCCAATCCACAAGTTCATCTCTCTCTCTCTCTCTCTCTCTCTCTCTCTCTCTCTCTCACACACACACACACACACACACACCATTTCTTTTCTCTTCCTCTTGTTGTGGTGAGAATCAGTGATCATATTGGGGGATTTGGCCTGAAGTTTTCTAAATCTGTTAAATGTAAGAGGAGTTGATCAAATAATTAGGGAGTTTTTTTCCCCCCAGCCCTAAAAGTTTATGACGTTTCAAAAGGACATAGAAGCCAACCGGAAAGACTTCCCATTTCAAAGCTAGAGCAATTTGAGCAACGAAATAGGTAATGCAGTACTGAATTACAGCTCAAAATATAAAATAAGTGTCATGAATCCATATCGATGGAACGATTGAGTAGATAAATAAATGGAAGAAAAAAACACACGAATCTTCCTTACAGGATCATTACATGTAATAGAGTATGTAGAGGTGACGTTTTTATGTCCCCTACCCTTCTCTACTGAGTGTGGGCTGATCTCAAGAAGAAGAGAGAATGCGAGGAGTGGAAAGAGGAAAACAGTGATAACTCTGCCTCGGAGAAGCCCGCAGATGCCACTTGAACCGCGTGATGGAGGCTAACACGGTCCTGAGTGAGGTCGCGGTCCTGCCCCGGCAGTGCTGTGACGGCAGAGGCACTTGACCTGTGGTCTTCTCCCTTCGCCAAACCCAGAACCACCGTCTAATCCCGAGGAAAACGTCAGGCAAACCCAAATAGATCCGCAAAAAAGCAGAAATCTTCAAAACTGTCAAAAGTCGAGAAAAACAAGGAAAGGCTAAGGGGTGATTGTCACAGGTAAACTTTTCCGTAAATCTAAAAGTACTCCAAATAAAAATTTTATAAACAAGGAAAATAGAGGTTTATAAACTTAGGGCAATCAGAACCTTCTTCAAAAACAGCACTGAGGGGTGCGGGACTTGTGTTTCAGGGTGCAGGCAATGCACCCCGAGATGTGCAGAGCAGAGCGCGTGCGTCCGGGCGCGGCGCGAGCCCAGGCTCCTCCCCGGAGCCGCCCGGGCGCCGGACTCCGCTCCGGGCGCGCCCCTCGAGGCGGAGCCCAGTCGGCCGGCTGCGGAGCCGACCCGGGCCAGAGGCCGGAAGGCCGGAGAGGAGCAGAGCCGGCCCCCCGCGCGCTGCGCGCCCCCCGAGGTAGGTGAGCCCGGAGGTCTGCGGCCCTTGCGGCGCGCGCCAGGCCACCGCCCAGGGGAGTGGGTGTGCAGGTGCCCTCGGGGTCGGTCCCTGCGCGCAGCTCAGCGCCCCCAGGGCGTTTCCCTGTGAACAGGTCCTTGGTGAGAAGGGTGTTCTACCGGTGGAGCTCTTTTCCGTGCTCGGTTCCCCGGGCGAGAAGTTTCTGCCCCTCTGGGAAGGGAATGAGTCAGTGACCTTTCCCCGAGAGAAGATAAACCCTCCTGAGCCCGACGCACCCCCGACTATTTGGGCTGCCACGACGCAGCCCTCTTTCCGGGGACCCCGCGCTTCCTGCTCGCTGAATTCCGAGGCCGCGGAGCAAGCCCTTGCTGCCTGTCGTCTGTGGACCCCCGCGTCGCGGCTTGGAAAGGTCACAGGGCCGTAATTTTTTAAGAGCACAAACCAACAACGGAGGAAGGAGCTTGTCTGGCCCCGCATTCGTGCCTGCTGGCTTCTGCAGCTGCAGGTGTGAAGGCCAGCCCGCTGGCCGACCGTTGTCTGCGGTCGTGGGATGCTGGAGCTGGGAATTCCCGAGCCCGGGGCGGCCTACCTTACTGAAAGGAGAGCACAGGACGGTGCAAGGGTGGGTTTGAGGTTGGAAGAGGGTATGGCTGTAATTTTAAGGCTTCTTCAGAAGGAGAAAACAGAATATAAAGATCGGAAGAAGCAGTTAGCTCTGAACATGACTTAAGTTGTGTCTGTTCACCATTACACTGTAGTTGTTTTATTTTGGGAATCCAAACCTCTTTTACGTTGTTGTTGTTGTTGTTGTTGTGTTGTTTGTTTGTTTGTTTGTTTGTTTTTGATATCTATAGACTAAATGATGCGTGGAAATCCAAAAGGGGATTACTGTATTCTGCATCTGCAGCAGGGAAAAGATCACCTGTCCTTTTTATTTCACCTAATGCTATTAAATATTCAGTTCTGCAGAAGTCTGGTTTTTCAGAAATTTGAGCTGAGCTGGAGTCTCAGGTACCCTGGCTGACACAATTGGTGCTATTGTTTTCCTGTTGCTAGACAGTCCCCCTTCTCCTCCCCCCACACTCACAGTGAAGGTTCCTGACGCAGAAGAATTTGTGCCTAAGGCCAGGAATGCTCTCAGAGTGGCTCCTCAGTTTCTGGGAAGAATGAAAACAGTTCACACTTCCTGTGACCCAAACTTCCTAAGAAGGCTCCTATCTTTGTGATTTGATACATAACTTAAACCTGAGCTAACTAAAAAGGAGGTGTTTGAAATACAGACACTATTTCAGTTGTATAATTCACCTTCATGACTTCATAAATTAATACAGGCGTAGTATTGATTAGCTCATTGGTTTACAAGGTGCCGGATAGAGTGGGCTTCAGTTGTTATCCATATTCTGGCCAAAGATGAAAAATGTGAGTCATAATTGGCCCAAATTGAAAAGTGAGGTATGTATTTATTTGTTTGGGATAAAGACTGAAAAAGGAAAGAGTTGAAGATTTTGGAGGGAATTTAAAAATCTTTTAAAGTAGTTATTTCAAATCGTTTGAACTGAGATAGTTACATCAAAATTATATGGCCATTTACTGCTGAAAAAATTCCATGATGGCAAAGCGGTACTATCAATTTAATAACATGTTTAAGTCAATTTACATTTTACTAAGCATGAAATCTACACCTGTGTGGAAAACAAAAGCATGTATGCATTCCCATTCTTCTTTAGAAAATACGAGGTGCATCTGGATTTGGGGACCAATCTGTGTTCTGTGTTGGTGAGGCCGGGTGTGTAAATAAGACACATTCCTGTCCTCATGGAATTTACATAACCTTGGAAACTTCCAGAACCCTGGAGACCATAGAGGAGGAACCATATCAGTGATCATCCATCAATTTTGACAGTGATTGAAACTAGATTAATTTTCAAATCATATACTCTCTTGTACTGATTTAAATAGTCAAATCTAGAAACTATACAGGAACTTATATTCAGGTCAGTGCCTTTCTCTTTTGCTTAGGTTGGGGAACAACTCTGGAATCATGTGTTCTGGGTTTAATATAATGAAATACTGAGACATTAAACCTAAAATGACTAAATACCAAGTAGAGGCAAATTAAATAAAAACTAAACTTGAAGTAGTGGCCAGTAGTTTAGGGGGAAATAAATGAATGAAAAACTTCAAGCCAAGGAAATTCTATCAAATTATTTTTCCCATAAACTAGAAGCATGTAACTGCGATTATATTTTACCCCAGAGGAAAAGAGACTTTACTGAAGTCCTTTCCCTCCTTCCTTCGTTTTCTCTCTTTCTCTTTCTTTCTTTCTTTTTTGTTTTTTTAAAACAGCTTTATTAGAGGTACAATTTGCACACCATAAAATACATTCAAGTGTACAATTCAATGATTTTTAGTAAGTTTATGGAATTGTACAACTATCACCACAGTCTGCTTTTAGAAAGATCCCATATGCCTGTTGGCTTGCTGTTTCCAACCTCAGCCCCAGGCGTCCACTAATCTACTTCCTGTCTCTTTAGATTTCACTTTTCTGAATATTTTATATACAAATGAAGTCATACAATGTATGGTCTTTAGCATCTGGCTTCATTCACCTAAAATAATGTTTTTGAGGTTCATTCAGGTTGTCGCGTGTGTGAGTAGTTGGTTCCTTTTTAATGCTAAATAATATTTCATTCTACTGTCTGACTATTCCACCATTTTTCTTCACCACTTGGTAGGCATTTCGGCAATTACATTTAAGTGGTAAGACAGATACATTGCTTTAGCTTCTATGATAGCATAACTTGAAAATAACTGATAGAAGCCAACCTTTTATGTAAATGTATGTACCAATCCTGATTCTATCACTGTTTTTTGCCATTTACACTTTGGGGGTAGAGGTAAATAATTTGAATGGAGAAAAACAAATGTAGCTAATTGTGGCTTCCAGTTAGTTCTGATAAACTCAGTGAAGGTCCTTGGATTTTGAAATCTCAGTTGTACTTTGCTTTTTCTAGAGTACTGTTGGATTATTACTTTTAAATAAAGGTATATAAATTCACCATTTTTAGTGTAGAGTTCTATAAGTTTTGACAAATGGTTGCAGTCCTGGAACCACCATCACCGTCACCATACGTCACTCACCAGCAAAAAAAAGTCCCCTGTGTCCCCTGTGTAGTTATCCCCTCTCCCATTCCCAATCCCTAGGTGACCGCTGATCTGTTTTCTGTCCCCATAATTTCGAATTTTCTAGAATATCATATATATGGAACTGCAGAGCATGCAGCCTTTTGGATTTGTCTCTCTTGGGTCGGCATAATGCCTTTGAGAGTCATCCGTATTGCGGTGTGTATCACTAGTTCATTCTTCACCTGTTGAGGAATATTTGAATTTTTCCCAATGTTTGGCAGTCATGAACATTCGTGTTTTATGGAACACAAACTTTCACTTCACCTGGGTAAATACCTAGGCATGGGATTGCTGGGCTGTACAGTGCGTGCTTAACTTCACAGTAGATTGCCCAAGTGTGGTCCAGCATGGGGACACGTTTTGTGTTCCCACCAGCAGCAACAGCCACTCCACATTCTCACGTACTGTCTGCCCTGCCCCCGTCCCCACCGGACAATTTTTCAAACGAAGTAAATTATGTTGAAGCTAAAAATCGCAGGGTGGGTTTAGGAAGCAATCATAGCTAGTATTTTGTAAATTCCTGAGCTCTTTACTCTTAAAATATTTTATAAAAGCACAAAATCAATTTTTGAGAAGGGCCCCTTTCTTATTGACATTACGGATAACTGAGATGTATGTCAGTTACATCTGCTTTTTTTCGTATGTTTTTGCTGACAAGTCACAAGTGGCTTTTGAGTTGATTGTTTACTCAAAGGTCAAATCGGGAGGAATATGCATAATTGACTGATGGGTGGAGAGGGATAGGAAGAGCAAAGGGACAACTGAGCTCATCATTGACACTTTCAAATGATGTCCTATAAGCAAGTGTCCCCAACAAGTTCTGAGTATAAGTATTTACTGTTCCTTGAATGTATGTTATGGGTCAGATGCTCCATTGAGCACTTTTTATGCATTATCCCATGTAATCCCATATAACTCTATAAAGAAGTTAGATTATTTCATTCCAAGGACACCCGGAGGTCAATCTATCTGATTCAGGTAATGAGGTCAGTTTATGACCTTGAAAAACTTACATCACTTCTCTGTGATTTGGCTGCCTGACACACACATATATAGATAGGTATGGATTATAGCTATAGATAGTACAGGGTCCGGCAGAAGTAACGCCCCTTTTATGGACACATGTTTGTAAAACCTGGAATACAAAGGTTACTAAGTTTACTAAGACAACGTGTCTATTTTGTACTACGTAAAAGAGGGCATTACTTCTGCCGGACCCTGTATATAGATTACAGATGGAGATAGATATATAAATAACAATAGCACAGTGTGTTGTAGTGATTAGTTTTGACAATATATGGAAATGATTATTTGATAAATGACTAACTGCTTTGTCAGTAGTCTACAGGGTCCAGCCCCATTTTTATGAGCAGGTAATCTATACCAAATCTTTTATTACAAAATTATAAGCATGTAATTCTGTAACATAACAATATCACATTCAGACACCCTTTAGGTGATGTTTTAGGTGAGATGTTCAGTATGCTGTCCATCTCAAGTGAGACGTTCACATATGGGGTCCGGTGTTACTTCTGCCACCCCTTGTGTATTTGTATACTGTGTATATTGTGTTTGTACCAGTGTTTCAATCCTTTCCCCCCAAAGAAACACTAAATCTCTTTTATGTCACATTTAGAGCTTTCCGTAGCACTGGCTAGGATGTAAATATATGTGTGCATACAAATGAGTAGCATTTACAAATGAATACAGTGAGTTCTGCTTAAACCATCTTAGATCATTACTTGAAAGCAGTGTTATTATCATTTGGGTTCAGGGTTAACATGCATGTCTTGGGGTACTACTGTGCAGCACTTTCAGGTAAACTGCACAGTCACCTGAGATTTAGCCAGCTGACACTGGATGTCACCATTGTGCTGTGTAATGTAGCTGCCGAAGAGGCGCTCTGATATTCAGGAGGTGGTCGGTGTCTTCAAGGGTTTGGAGGGGTGTTAGCTTTCTTTCCTTCGCATAACCTAACTGTAGCGCTTTCATTGGAACTTACTTTTTCAATCTCTACTATCTAATCTCTACAGAATAGTGATCAGGAATGATGCAACACTAGGCAATGTTGCTAGCTCAAAACAGAAACTGAAAACTCAGCAACTGTGCCCAAACCAATCAGAGCTCTTGCCTGGTGATAGACTCTGGCTAACTTAAGTAGAAAAGAAATTTCCTGGAAGAATATGGAACAGCATTTGGAACTGACGGGAAATCTCAGCTTGCAAACGGGAGAGTCCCGTGTGCTGTTACTTCAGCAGTGATCAGGCTATTAGCCAGAGCACGATGGAGTCCTCAGGCATTGCCACCGGTCACGAGATACCTGGACTGCTGATCCTGCCACTGGACCCAAAGCGCGCCTGTGCCAGCCACCTTCCCCTCCCAGAATAAGAGCAGGGTCTTCGCTGCCCCCAGCTGGCACAAGCCTGATAAGCACTCAGTCCCTCACTGGCGCTGTCGGGTGGGAGCACTTCGCTGGCTGAGCCCGGGGGTGGTACCTGTGCCCCAGCCCCAGGAGAGGGGAAGAACAGGGAAGGGACCTCTCCTGCAAAGACTCATCCAGATGATGATTCTGCATATCCGGGGAAGGAGATTCAAATGCTGCACAGCCAGACCATGCCAAGTGTCCACCCACAGTGGTGAGCTGAGAATACCACGTGCGGTCCACTGGACTTCACGACCCCTTCCCTGGGCTGACCTGGGTCAGTTGCATATGCCATGTGGCACCTCCCAGCATCCCGGCCAGGGGGGGGCCTGAATTAGGGGCTAAGGAGACTGCTCCTTAGGCAAACTGGAAGTCTTAAGTTACAGCTTACGTTACAGCACCTCCTGTCATCCTGCCATCCTGTCATTCTGTTACCCTGCTCTGCTTTTCTTCATGACACTTGTCAGCACCTGTCAGTAGGTTCCTTGAGTATTAATTGTTTTGTTTATGTCTGTCTCCCCCTCTTTCCTGCAAGGCTCACGAAGGGAGCGTGGCTTTCTCACTTCTGTGGCCGAAGCTCCTCACGTAGCCATAGTCAGCAACTATTTAACATATGGATGAAAGAATCAAGGGTTAAATAAAGGAAAGAAACACCTTTGTTAGAATCTTCAGACTGTAAACAGTGCCTGTATTAGTGTCCTAACACTGCTGCGACAAAGTGCTGCAGAGTGACTTAAACATAGTAACTTCTCGTGTCACAGTCCGGAAGCTGGAAGGCCAGGATCGAGGTGTTCTCAGGTTTGGTTCCTTCTGGGGGCTCTGGGGAAGAGTCTCCCATGTGTCTCATGTTCTGGCTTCTGGTGGGTTCCTCGCATTCCTTGGCTTCTGGAAGCATCACCTTCATCGCTGCCTTCCACTTGATACGTGTTCTCTCCATGTGCAGGTCTGTGTCCAAATTTCCCCTTTTTATGAAGACACCAATCGCATGGGATCTGGGTCGCCCCTACTCGGGCATGACCTCATCTGAACTCATCTGTAGTAACCCTATTCCCAAATAAGGTCACATTTTAAGGTACCGAGGGGTTAGGACTTTAACATAGGAATGGGAGAGGGGACACAATTCAACCCATAACAGCGCCTTATATGTGTTTACTGTGTGAGGGGTTCAGCCATTCTTCTGTCATTAAACAGATAAGGAGGTTTCATTACACTCTTCTGTCACCCAGTGATGGATTGCTTTCTCACAATTCACAGTAATGTGTAAGACTCACCCTGTAAATTCCACGTAGTCATTTAGGAATGCTGAGGAATTATTGATGTACTCTCAAGAAAGAGCCAATAGCCCAAAGCAGATTTGCTGTTATAGCTCAGATCAACCTGCAGACTATTTAAAATATTACCTGCCTCTTCCCTGCCACTCAGACTGCTTGTCAGCAGTAACCGTGGTGATTGGCTTCCAGTTTTATTTACTCATCTGACAAACACGTACAATTCATTTATTATGTGTTGGGCACTGTGCTTGACAAAGGTTTACTCACAATTCTATGGGGTTTGTTATTTGTCTTATTAATTAATATTAATATCTAAATTTTACTGATATGGAAACTGAGGCACAGAGAGGTTAAGGAACTTGCCCAAGGTCACACAGCTACTGAATGGCAGAGTCGGGCCACGAATCTCGGTAGAATGTTCTTTCTTCGCTGTCAGCCTCATGGAGAAATTCAGTGCGTGACTGAAGAAAGCAGAGCGGCTTTGGTTCCAGTGGGGCGGGCAGAGTCCTGACTGCCCAGCACCTCCCCGCCCCACTGGGAGCCCCGAAAAGCCCAGAGCTCGGAAATAACACCTCTTGGAGCGCTGCCACTTGTACGCGGCCTGCAATCCACTCTAGTCTAAAGCAAATACAATTCTTTTCTCACTTTAATTAACTGATTGTGTTTTGTTTTGAAAATTTTATCTGACTAATCTACTTCTGGCAGAAATCAAATGTTAAGATGGATTTTCCCCAGAATGGTAATGCCGTATGGTGACTTGGACTTTGCTAGCTCGGGTCCCCCTAGGATTTCTCTATACACATCAAGGACTGGGACCGTAAAAGTTTTCTGAACCAAACAGAGAAATGGATTTTCATTTTATATGAACACCCTTTACAACCAGATAGACACGAACTCTGTTATGGGCTGCTTGTGGTTATTAATAACATAAAATAATAGTAACAACATTCACACTGACCATCCATGGAGGGCCTCCTGCCACCAGGAATTTAAAAAAAAAAAAACCAAAAAACTCCTTTTTTTTTAAATTTTTTATTTTTTTTATTTTCAACTCTATAGGGTTGTTACCAACCCTATTTTACAGATATGTAAGTTGAGGCTAAGACTTTATGGAACTTGTTTAAGATGGCCTGGTGAGTGAGTGGAAGAGGTGGGCTGTGTTGAGAAACAGCAGTGGCTAAGGAGCAGCAGTCCTTGGTACGAAGAGTGAAGGACGTGTAAGAGAATATTTTCGGGTGTATAACGTGAGGCCTGGTGCGATTTTCAAATTATGAAAGACAGAGAATGCACTGGGATCCATTCTAGGGAGTGATCACATCCTGTGATGAAAATGCCTCTGACCATTGGTTAATGTACACAATGTGTAACATATTGTTATAAAGTAAAAAAGAAGGTAAATCGATCAAATGGGCCTATAGATCCAGGGTGATCGAACTGTAGAAAAAACACAACTCAGACCAAACTGATTCCTTACTTGCCTCTATTTTCCCAGTGGTTTTACCCCACCCACACCCCCACCCACCTGCCACACCCTAACCCAGGAGTCAGCAAACCTTTTGTGTAATAGGTGACATTGCTTGTCACCTATTTCCTCTGTCATAGCTACTCAACTCGGTGGTCATAGGGCCAAAGTAGCATAGACACTATGTAAATGAATAGCCGTGGTTGGAGTGAAACTTTGTGGACCTTAAATTTGAACTTTGTATCATTTTCTCGTGTCACAAAAGGTTATTCTTCTTTTGACATTTTTTCCTGAACAGTTATAAAGAAAGTAAAAACTTTTCTTAGTTTATAGGCTGTGCAAACAGAGAGGAAACCAGCGTGGGCTCCTGGGGTTTGCTGGCCACCACTGTAGCCTGAACCCCATTTAAATGTTGTTTTGGACCCAGAACTTAATCTGTAAGAGACTGCAAAGGTAGGCTGACCAGACATCCTGTTTTAAACAGAACAGAAAACAATGGCACTGTCCTGTTTCAAACTGTATGTAGGATCAGCCTGACACCTTGAATTTGGCCCAGTGAGACGAGGCTGACCCTACACACCATTTGCGATGGGACAGTCCCATTGTTTTCTGTCCCAGTTCAAGCAGGACGTCTGGTCAGCCTATTCAGAGGACCCAGTAACAGAATGACTGCCACTCACATTCTGCAGAAGCGCACTGGCCGGGCTGTGGCTGCCAAATCAACTGCAGCAGAAACAAGTAGAAGCCAAAGTGGCTGTCGAAGAGGATTTACAATCAAATGAAAAATTCTTGGCATGCTCTGTCAATTTCATTGAAGATTAAAGGATAAACGTGAAACTGAGGTAGTTATCCCCAGGAGCTAGCTAGCTTTAATGTGACACTCGTAAATATGAACATTCTTTGTGTGTTTTAGCAGCATGGGTCATAGCGAAATTTCAAATATTTCCTTTGTTGTTTTGTCTGACTAGGGAAGCCAGCGCTAATGTGACGAAAACACCCCTGAACCTGGTGTCCAAAAGACGAAGGTTTCAGCTTGAGTTCTGTTGGGTCTCCTGTGATCTTGGGTAAGTTAACATCACCTAGAGGAGTCCTGGCTTTCTTATCAGTAAAATGAGATTAACCATCTGCCCTCACAAAGGCTTTTTATTTCATTTTACCTTTTAGTTCTTTACTATTTATTATGGAAATCTCACATAGAAAACAAAGTAAGTAGAGCAGTATAATGAACCCCACGTGCTCCTGCCCAGCTTTGATAATTCCCTGCTTTTTGCCCAAACTTCTTTCATCTTTACCGTGCTCCATTTTTTCTCTTTCTTAGTGTATTTCAAAGCAATTCCAACTGTGATATTATTTCACCTACAGATACTCAGTGTGTATGACTAACAGATAAGATCTTTATTGAAAGACTATCATAACTTTTTCACACCTAGTAAAATTACAGTGATTCTTTAACCTGATCTGTTATCTTGGCAGTGTTAAAAATATCTCCAGTTGTCTCAAAAATATCTTTAGATAGCTAGTTTATTTAACCAGGGCACCAAAGAAAATTTATATATTGCATTAGGTCATGTGTCTCTTAAGATTCTTCATTTATGGCAATTTTTCTTCTCCCTCTCTTTCTTCAGATAATTCATTTGTAGAAGGAACTAGTTATTGGTCTTACAAAATTTCATATAATCTGGATTTGGCTGATGGCAACCTTCACAGTTGTAGATTCATTGAAGATTAACATATTTTTCAGATATTTACTGCTGTTATAGAGGCTTGTTTAGATTCAGGTTCACTTTAAACAAAAACCATACTTTATAGGTGATGCTTTCTACCTGTGATTGTACCATATTTAGACATGTCTGGTTGTCCCTTTTTAACTTGTGTTAAGACTGATTTAGTAAGGTCGTTCAGGTTGAGGCATATTTCATTAACCCCTCACCTAATGTTTTTTGCATTGTTTGATAAAGTGTTGTTTAGATCGATTATTTCATAAGAGGTTGCAAATGTATGTTTTCTAATTCTGTCAATACCTTTGGATTTATTAGCAAGAATTCTTTTTAAAAAATTCCCTCATCAACTATTTGGTCGTCATAAAATATACTTCATACAGCAAAGGCAAGATAAATGCTTGCTGGTGTCCCCCTCACCCCTTTTTGGGGGGCTAATTTTTAGTATAATGGTGGCCTATCTCTACTAAGTTGGAGGATGAGATTGGTGGTGATGGTGGGGTGGGGGGTGGGGTTCTTCTGTCATCATAATTTAAAATTGTTTGCTATGTTTCAATTCCTCACAGTCATTCCTCTTCAGGTTGGTTTTGTGTCTCATTCACATGTGAGACACAAATGCTCATTTCTTTTTAGTAGAAAATGGTATACTGAGACCACAGTATGGATACTAATTGCATTTTTCAGTGGCTACATCTAGAATATACATTTTAATGGAAAAGAAACCATTACTCTATACTCATAATTTTAGTTCAGATTATAAGAACTTTATACAATATTTTGGTTCTGATTTATTTTTCCTTTTATGCTAAAAATTTTGGTTCTTATGATTTTTAGACAATGACTTCTTAGCTTTATCATGCATTCATGTGGGTGAGCCTAGGCACATGCGTGCTCACACACATATAATAGTTTCAAAATAGCAACACTAATGCTTCCACTACCAATACTGCTAGTAAGTGTAGTTGAGGATGGTCTTGCTACCCTTTTTGTTCTTAGGACATAGCACACCTGGGATAAGTAGTCCCTGGTGTGTGTTTTAAAGTCACTTCAAATTGTTCATGTGGATATTGCCACCAATTTGATATACAGGTATTTATTTCTCATTTTGGAGGATTTTACTTTTTTCATGTTAACTTAGTTTTAGTTTATAAATTAGCATCATTCAATGTGAAGACTATAAATCATAGATTGTCCCCTTCCATTCATCCCTCCCTTTTTATATTATAGAGATTATGATACAATGTGTCCTTTTCTGCACTGTGCTTTTTCATTGAACGATACATCCTAAATAAGAGTCCACAGCGGTAGGTAGTTCAAACAGTCCACTTTTTGTAGGCATTTGGGCTTTTCCCAATCTTTTACTACTACAAATAAGTTTCAGTAAATGGCTTTTATAGGCTGTTGAGAGTTAAATAAAATGCAATATATTAATTAAATTATATGCATGCATATATATGTATGTGATATATGTATACATACATATGATTTTGTTGTATTTTAGTTCCACAGATGTTTACTAAGCATTTACAATGTGCTAGAATATAAAAGTGAAGAACATGGTCCCTACTCTTCAGGTTTTGCAGTCTAATATAATATGGAGTAAAAAGAAAAAATTTACATGTTTCCTTCTCAGATAATTTTTGTTTCTAATCAATACTTGTTTTAGCTGGTATTGTTGTTACATTGAATTAATTCCTGGATATATATATATATATATATATATATATATATATATATATATATATATATATAGAGAGAGAGAGAGAGAGAGAGAGAGATGTTGATCATTTATAAAATTTACTACTATTCAGTATTGGATTACAGGGCTCATACGAGCCTCTTTCAGTTTACAAACCCTGTAATACCATCAAAGAAGTTAGTTTGTCTAACTGACTTGTGTTTTCCTAAAGGCAGAGTTCACAATGACAACAGTGACAGTGACCACAGAAGTTCCCCCAAGGGGTAAGATAGAAGATAATTCTGCCTTGTATGAGTCCACATCAGCTCACATTACTGAGGAAACGGAATATGTGAAAACGGTACGTGGGTGCCAGGCATCATGTGAGTGTGTCATGACTTTTTAAAGGAAAATCTAGCGTGGGTTGGTGAGCTTTGTTTCCACCGCCATCGAACACGAGAAGTAGAACCAACCTGGTTCGGCGAAGAGTAATCCTGACAGCTGACATTTAAGCACGTGCTTCACATTTTCTCTGGAGGGTGTGAACCTCTGTTCCTACACTTGGAGGAACGTTGCAGAATGGCCCAGGAGAGTCCAGAACACCAAGCAGCACTTTGTTTGCCCCACACGATTCACTACGACTCTTCCCAGTGTTTTATGTCGTTTCTCAGTGTTTTTATGAGTGTTGGTACCGTGTCGCCTAATAGATATTTTCATTTCCTGCTGAGTTTCTTCCTCCTTAGCTTGCTCCTTCCCACAGTTCAGGGTCACTGTCACCAAGGACTGTGTGTAGGCATGTTCTTTAAAAATGTGAAATCTTATGAGAATTTGATGATAATGGCTGACAAAATATACATTCTTACGAACTGCTCCTTAGAACAGGTAGAAAAATTTGAACATAGATAGTTTGTAACATTCAGATCTATTCATTCATCTTTGAGTGTCTTGTAATTCCATAGGGTCACCAAGACATCAGACTTATTTTCATGCATAAATTTGTATGATCTCCATAAATAATTATACTAATTATTCTATAGTAATTGCTAAATAGTAATTATTCTCTAGTAATTACTAGATAGTAATTATTTTGTAGTAATGACTAGATAGTAATTATTTTGTAGTGATTACTAAATAGTAATTGTTTTATAGTAATTACTAAATAGTAAATTAGTACTAAATTACTATATAGAAAAATAAAACTAAATAGAATTAAATTCTAATTACTAAATAGCAATTATATTGTAGTATAATATTCATTTAGGTTATATTTTAGGTTTGGCTGGGAAAGAGTTATAAAGACCAACTATTCATTTTCTGCAGTCTAAACAATATTAGCCTAAATGAAAGTTAGATTGATGGTAATTATTTATTTTAAATCTGAAATCAGTATATGTGTATTGCTTTCTAGATAAATCAGATACACTGCTGCTGGTATAGAGGGAAAAAAGCATTTGGCATTAAATGCCTTTGAAAAAAATAAAATATTTTTTTCCTTCTAGATTCGAACTACTCTGGAAAAGATCCGAAATCAAATGTTTAAAGATGAAACAGGACATAACAGTACAAAGCAAAAACTAGATGCAAAGGTAAGGAATTTATCAAAATGTACTGCTTTTATTCCTTCGGTAAATTAACATAAAACCATATAGACTTGAAGTAACTTTTTTGGATAATTATTCAATTATTCTTGGAAGCTTTGAACAATTAGTGTTAGTATTTTGCCATTATTTAAAGATATTAATGGGCATGTGCATGAAATATTTAACCACAGATGTCATTAGGAGGTTCAGATTGGAATGACCAGACCTTACTTGAATATTTTAAATTAGGCCTACTTATCTAAGGTATATGGGAAGATGTTAGCCCAGCCAAGATACGTGACAGCAACATTTCCCAATGACAGACAAAAGTACAAGTTGAAAACTCATAGTAGAAGATGCCAGATTGAAGACACAGCAGCTTGCAGAAATGGTTAAAGTATCACCTACAACCATTTGGAATGTTCTCCATTGGCATCCAAGGATGTCAGAAGTCAGTGCAGGATGGGCACTGAGAATGCTCACGCTGCATCGAAAACAACAGCGCGTTGAGTGTTCACGACAGTTTTTGGACTTCTGCAAAGACAAAGATGAAGTTTTAAACCAGATTGTTACTGGAGATGAAACTTGAGTTCATCTTGATGAGCTTGAGTCAAAGCAGGAGGCCATGCAGTGGCATGAAAAGGGCACACTGTCCCCTGAGAAGTTCAAGGTGTCACAATGGGCTGGAAAAATCATAGCTACTGTTTTTTTGGGATATAGAGGGTATCCTGCTGATTGATTATAAGCCACAGTAACTGGAGAGGACTATTCCAATCGTTGAAACAATTAAAAGAATCTATGAAGGAGAAAAGAAGAGGGAATGGACCAAAGGGGTACTCCTTCTGCACGACAATGTTCCCTCGCCTCACAAGAGTGATGTTGTGTTGGCTACTCTTCATGACTGTGGCTTCCAAATGTTACATCATCCTCCCTATAGTCCAGACCTGGCTTCATCTGCTTATTATTGGTTCCCAAATATAAATAAACAGCTTCAAGGGAAGAAATATACAGATGACGAAGAAGTTAAAAGCTGCAATTTGAGGGCAAAAACAAACATTTTTTTTCAAGGATATAAATAAACTTGTTGCAAGATGAAAAGTATGTTAGGGTTAAGACTGGATATGTTGAAAAGGAAAAATAATAGCTTTTTAATTTTATTTGTTACTCGTTTTTCCCTTCATTCCATGAATTTCTTGACCAGCCCTCACAGTTGATGTGAGTCCGGTCACAAGTTCCTGCAAATCTGTCATAAACAATCATGACTTTTGTACAACTTCCCTCATCTCCTTGGGAGAGGCACCTTCTGTAAGGGGCTGTTTTGGTAAAACTTAAGCCAAAAGCAGAATTCCTCTAAGGATTAGCCTATCCATATGCAAGAAGCTATTAGCCTGAAGGCCGTGGACAAAGTGAGCTTGAACAAGATGGAGTCAGAGAGACCCAGCCCTTCTCTCCATTGCACTGCTACTCTCAACGTGTGGTCTGCAGTCCCAGCAGCATTAGCATCATCAAGGAGCTTGTTAGACGTGCAGCAGCTGAAGCTCCACGCTAGCAGTCCTGAATCAAATTTGCATTTCAACCAGATCTATCATCAAGTGATTCCTATGCATGTTAACATTTGAGAGGCACTGATCTGTGACCTCTGTACTTATCCACCACTGCCAGCCGTCTACCATCTCCAAGAGCCTTTCCACCAAATGTTCTTTAATGTTCTTTAACAAAGTAAAAAAGAAAATAGCGCCTACTCTGTATATGGAAGAGTGAGAAGTATGCCCTAGGGTCTGGAATAGAACAAACAAAACCTTGGCAGAATTATGGTGATTGTATCCTATTATTTATATGCACTAAATTCTTTTTAGCTTTTATTTCTATAAATGTAGTCTGTCTGTGGTCCTGGAAGGACATAGGCTTTGTAGTTAAACAAACTTGGATTCTAATCCTGGTTCTGGGAGATACTTGAGATACAACCTTGGCTTGTTGGTTACACTGTCTCATCTTCAATTGCCTCCTCTGTATAATGGACACAGTGCCTACTAGTGACCTGACAAAGGAGCGTGTAGGAAACATCTAAAAGATTACCTGGCACATAATAGATGCTTGATAAATAAAAGTCATTATAATTGTAGGGTGTGTATAATTATAAAGTAATTCCTTAATCTGTCTTGAAATAATTGGCAAGATCAGAAAGACCACAGGATGGACATCTAAGAGGCTGGATCCCGGGCTCTCTCACTTGCTTTGTAAACCTTGGCTCTGCCTCTCAGTTCTCGTATCTGGAAAATTCATGTGGTTGAGTTAGATGGTTTTACATTTCCTTTCTACTTCCACATGTCCCTGATTCCAGGTGAGATTTATTTTATGCTCTAAGTGTATTTGCTGTAAGCTAGAGTTTACCTAGAGTTACACGGGCAGTAACATTCAATTCTGACACCTCTAATGAGAAATTTCAAAGGGTGATTACAGTAAAGCATCATGGACCACTGAACATTAGGTACTATAATTATTAGATATGATTATATTAGTTTGTAATGCAATGTGATCAAAATGCATTTATGTCTGTAACTTAGATTTTTTTTTAAAAACTGGGCTTGTGGATATTATTTATCTCTTAAGAATGACTTACTGGTATATTTAAAACTGTTAGGAATGTAAAAGACAGAGAAGATGTACTTCTACCTTTTTTAAAATATAAGAACCTATTCAAATTTGAGGAATTACAGAGGCCAGCTGCTTCATATAGAATTCCCCATTGCTATTTGAGATTCCCAAGATGTATTTTATTTGTGCTTACTGGAATCTTCCTTGATACCTGTAATAGAGGGTGATATTGTTGTCAAAGTTTGTAGAGGAAAGGAGAAGTCAGGTCTGTGATTTTCACACTTGTTCATTTCAGCGCTGTGGAAACACGCACCATGGCTCCGACTCTGAAGTGGACCCCTCGTGTTGCAGTCTGGATCTGCTCATGGAAAGGATGAAAGGAAAAGACCAACAGCTCTTAGAAATGAACAAAGAGAATGAAGTATTGAAAATCAAGGTATGACCATGGGAGGAATTTCTAATTTTGTGTTTTGAGACTTTGAGCCAATAGGATTGATTGGTGGATCCGTGAAAGCAGACAGCTAACTTAACTGCCACACTCAGCCATAGATCCACGCGGGTGCTCACAGACATAGAGGAGCATTTTGACATTTCATAAATTAAAGATCACTGTTTTATTTGGGGGGCTACTGTTATTTATAAAAAGATCTTACAAAAATTCAATGGGTAAAATGTTTCAGTTGTGCAAGGTAAATAAATTCTGGAGATCTGTTATGCAACGTTGTACCTATAGTCAATCCTGTATTACACACTTGAAGATGTGTTAACAGGGTATGTCTCACATTACATGTTCTTACTACAGTACGTTTTATAAATCTTTAAATATTTAATAAGTATTAATTAGAGCATTCACAGTCAATGCCTTACCATTTTGTTTCATTAACCTATTGTTGGATGCTGTAGATTTTCCTTTTTTTATTCATTGGACTCATCTGTGATCCTGCAATGAATACCTTGGTAGGTACACCTTTGCAGCCATCTTTGATTATTGCTTTAGGTGAAATCCTTGAAAGGTTCATGGCACTTCCATTTTATTGCCCTTAGAACTCCAATCGTGTCTCAGCACTATTTCAGGAAAGTACATTTTTCAGTACTGTCACGGACACTGACACTAAAATGCTTGAGAATAGTGTGCATGCTGCTAGGGCACCGTGGGATTCTTTGAAGGGTCCAGTCTGTAAGCATGGGGCACTGAGGTGCATGGAACTCTGATTTGGCCTGGCAGGCAAATCGCCTGCATGAGAGCCCCACTAAATAGGGGTGTCTCATTTTACATTTTCCTCTTATCATATGACAGCCTCTTTTCTCCTGTCCCATGTCTACAAGGCACACATGGTACACTTACAGCCTCTGTGCTTTTAATTGCCTGTCAAACTGTTCTGCCTTAATCCCTTTTTACTGTAAATGTCAAAACATGTGCAGTGACCTTTTTTTTTTTCCTTTTTTTTTACCCCCTAGCTGGAAGCTTCCAGAGAAGCAGGGGCAGCAGCCCTGAGAAACATGGCCCAGCGAGTATTTGAAATCTATCACACTCGGTCTGAGGAAGTCAGGAAGAAGCAGGAGGACAGTAAACACTCACTCCAGGTTCTGAGCGAGCAGCTTGTCTGTTGGAGGAGTTAGATGTGAAACAAGCAGTGGCCACGTGACGTGGCAGGACCTGGGCAGGGCAGGATGCCCGTGTTCTGATCAACCCCTACCCCTGCTTAGCTGGGCCCCCAGACATTGCCCACCTGCCGTACCGTCACTCTTGCCCACAGCCCGGCAGAGCACTGCTGCTGGGAGGCTCTGCCACCCTGCTTAGAATCAGAGCTGTCCCGGGAGACACTGGCCACGGCTGTATCTTCCGGTGCCGCCTTTGGCTAACGAGCCGGCCCAGGTGGAGTCGTTCCTGCTTTGGGCTTGGAGTTCCTGGTCTCTAAAATGAAAAAGCTGGGCTAGAAATGGTTTCACATTATTTGGGGATCCTAGAATATACTCTTCAGATTAAAGAAACAAATAACAACATGGTTTTACTGTGTACATATATACTTTTAAATATATAAACATTATAAAGTGTCCGGCAGAAGTAATGCCCCCTTCGATGAGCTGGTAATCTATACCAAATCTTTTATTACACAATCACAAGCATGTAATTCTGTAACACAACAATATTTTTTAACTACTTAACAAAGGGCATTACTTTTGCCAGACCCTGTGTATTTCATACACACACACACAACACACACACACACACACACACACACACACAAATTAAAAATATAAAAAACCATAAATATGTATATGTGTGTCTGTATCATAGACACACACATATTTTTGTTGCTTTTAAAATCTGAAGTATGTGAGGGCTGACTGGAAAAAAATCCAGCCATAAATGCCTCTGTTTTTCATATTACATGACGGGATAGTTTCCGGACAGCCCTCGTATAATCTAGGACCAATAAAAACTTGACCTGAAGAATATATTCTAGCACTGAAAAAGGAAAAATAAGTGTGTGTGTGTGTTTGACAAAACTCAAAACAGGGACACTCATTCATGCGGGGGCTGTGCTTGGATCTCCACCCCTTCAGGCCCTAGGGGAGCACAGTAGGACAAACTCTCCACATAGGTGACACACCCCCATGCCCCAGGCTGTGGTTGTCACGGCAGCAAGCTCGTGAGCCTGAGGAGTGCAAGACCCTGAGTGAAGTGACCGGGCTTTTTGTGGGCCCAATCCTCTGTGTGAGTGGTGGGTCTGCAGGGACTGGAGCACCCAGGTCCCTGCCAAGGGGACTCGTCTCCATCTGGTGCTGCCCTGCAGGAATACCCACCTGGCATTTGCAAGGGAAGGCAGACACTTTTTTTTAACCCTAAAATCTCAAGTTCTGTTAAATACACATGCAAATGTGTATGTGCATGCCACTTAGCAGTCAGCTGCAACATGCTCAAGTGTGGCCTCTGGGCTGTCCGACGAAGACTTCCCTCCTCTGGTCTTCAGCACAACGGCTATGTGCCCTGACGCAGTGGGATAATTATTCTGTGTTAGGACACTTTCTGATTAAAAAAATGAAACATTTTTTCTTGAACATAGAAGATTTTATTTTTTGTTCTAGATGAGTTTTGTTGAGAAAAAGTCAAAATTTTGCTCTTCTTAAATTAGTGTTTCTCTTTCTCCTATCAGTTCAGGTAAGTATGCTTTATAAGGTAAACATTCTAGGACTAATATTTATAGATTAACTCAGTTGTTTTGCTGGTGGTATAGTCTATCGGATTTATTTTGAAGGAGACACAAGGAAGTCTAAACAAGAGTGAACTGTTAACATTTTTTGGTTTTTCAGAAAAGGACATAATATCTGTATAGATTTAAGAAATCAATAGTCTGACGGCTGTTTTTCTGACCTAAGGTTAACAAACTTGAAAAAGAACAGAAGTTGAAACAACAGGTTGAAAGTCTGAATCAAGTTGCCGAAAAGCTTGAACACAAACAGAATCAAATCACAGCCCTGGAGAGCCTCGTGCAGAGAATGGAGAAGGTGGGTGCCCAGAGAATTCAAGGGACTTTCTGGAATGAAAAAAAAATGACACTGAAGTAAATGAGATAACGTTAATTAGACGTACTCTTCGCAGCTCCTCAGACATTAGGAAGTTGTCAATAATACTAGTTTCTTCTGTACTTTTAGTGATTTACCTCTACAAATACTGTGGTCATCACTGTCTGTCTCTTTCTCGGTCTAGTAAATGTACGAGTTTGAATGGAGAACCAGGCAGGGCTGTGAAGGGAATCAATAGAAAAGATCACAAAGTCCACCTTCTACTAGTGATAATATAGAGGATCCCTGTCCTTGTGGCATTTTTATGTATTACAGTCAGTCACGTGTCCACTCTGGTGACCCATGTCCACTTCAGGTTTGGAAAAACCTATAGTTGTACTAGGACAGGTATAGTTCCTATTAAGACAAGACATTCTATGGAAATTGGAACTTTCAAAAAAGGCAATTTAGGGAAAGTAGTAATAGAACAAAAAAATTGTTAAGTTTCTTACACTATTAACTAGCTGGCACTCCAAATACATACAAAAAGGAAGCACAGAAATTTAATTATGCATGCCTTAAAATTTAGAATTAGACAAACCAAGATATACTGGTTTTTTAATAGCAAAACAAACTAACAGAAAATTGGCATCTCTGAAACTGAATTGAAAGTGGAGAAGAATATAGGCTTTGACTTCCAGTAAATATTTTCTAATTAATTGCTATATTTATTATATTAATTCCCTGATTTGCCTGTTCTTCTCAGCCTTATTTTTTAATGGGTTTGCCGGAGTTGATGGCATTTGCAAAATGTCACTTCAAAAGCATCGCGTTTCAGTAGTCACGTTTCTTACCAAAGAAACTTTGATTAAATGTTAGATATGTTCCAAGAATTTAATTTATAATACTGTGTATTTGACTGAATTTGTAATCTTAATGAAGGTCCTTTGAGAAAATCACAAAAATTAAAAGAGCCTAAACTTAACTCAATAATAATGCACAGCTAACTCTGTGTTTGCAGTGGTTTACTGAGTGTGGCCAGAATCACCGTGCGAGGCTGTCCTCAAGCTGCCAATTTGTCTCAGGGGGACAGTTCATAATTATGAGGTTTGGGCCAAATTGTAACATATGGATGAATAGTTTATAGTGTTAGAATACTTATCATGTACTATACATAGTTTAACAAACTCTGATAGCATAGAGAATGCTGGCACTGAGGAAAGAAAAGACAATTCTGGAATGTAAATAGGGTTGTTTAACCAAATGACTTGATTAACTAATTTGACATTTGAATTTAGACTTGCTTTTACTTCAAACCCAGAGTTAGTGGCCCGCTGTCAGCCCCTGAAAATGCACAGAGAATAGTGGAATATAATTTCTATTTCCTGGACACTCCTGGAAACCTGTTCCAGATGTGAGTTCATCTCAGAATTCTAGGACTATTTGTTCCACGAGTATTTGAGCCCCTCCCGTGTCCCAGGCAGAGCTAGAGGCTAGATATCTACTTGTGAATGAACCAGGTATTGTCTCTTTGTGGAGGTGACAGTGGAGTATATCTGGGTTGTGTGGGGACTCAAGGAAATTTCCAGATCTGCATTCATTCTCTTATGAGTCCTTAGGGATGCTGACACCCACTACTGAAGGTAGGGGATATGCCCAAGAATAAAAGGTTAAGTGGCTCAGGGACTGGCGGGCATTTTTGAGAAGTAATCACCTAGCATTTGTGTTGATATGGACCCATAACCGTGGGCTGTCTCTAGGACTTCCTGACCAAGTGAGCGGATAGGATGCCCATGGTTCAGCAAGGCCTTGCAGGTACGTTCCAGAACACTCTCGTTCAATACTGTCCTGGGAGATAGAAATAGGTGGGAATGGAGTGGAAGGGCAATGCAGGAGTTGTTGTGTTTTATTTTTTTTAAACATATTTAAAGATACTTTATATGTGTAAAACAAACAAGCAAGTAAACTAAACCATAAGGAGTAAAGCCGGGCCACATCATCTTGGTTTGAAGAGAGGCTGAGAATACAGACCATGGTGAAGGGTTTCTCTGGCGGGGCGTGTGTATCAGCATGAAGGGACCAGTTGCTGAGACTTACGGATTAATAGGAAAAAGACTTGTGTACAGCAAGAAAAAGCAAATTAAAAGTGAATATCCACCGCAAAGGTTGATAAATACCGCCCTGTAGTGGGTGCCCCCTGGAGAAGGATTCATTTTCTACTCACTTGAACAAGCCACTGCTCCAGTAAATAGCCATTAGTGGTATGAGGTCTGGTAATGAACACATTACTTAAAACCTTCACCATCTGCTCCACTTTAATCAGGAACGCAGTGAGAATGAATTCTATAAACACAGTGATAAGCCAGCAAAAACGCCCGGTAAGAGCATTTTAATATGGCATATGTTCCTTTTGCTAGCAGTGCAGTTCTGTTGCATCATATTTGTTTTCTAGTGTCATTGATTCAGCTCGATTAGGATTTTAGAGCTCAAAGGCACTTCTGAGACCACCTAGTTCCTCATCGTCGTTTTATAAATGAGGACAGTGCAAACAAGGAGCTATTCCTCAGGCCTCCGGGTACTGGCTCACAGTCCTTTTCATTATGCCCCTGTCTTCTCTGATGCCGGATAAAAGTGACACCCCTGGTTCCTATGTCATTTAGATGTTAGCATCGGCAACGATTTAAGTTGGTGTCTGCTCCATTCCGATCAATAGGACGGGGGCGGGGACGCGTCAGCTCCCCAGAGGTGTGGTTTGGAAAGAGTGGATTGCCCACTGGGTGGCGCTGCGACCTTTCCCGGTCCGGAAGGCACTGTCCCCGAGACCTCTGAGCTGGTACAGTGTGATTTTCTGTGTTGACAAAGAGAAAGCATTAAGATCCCTCGATGGCAGATGGCAGAGAAGTGGCCAAGGCAGAACATTTACATGTCCAGTTATCTGGTCTGCTTGAGCCTCGGTTATAAAGACCCATTAATCAAGAGTAAGTCCATTAAGAAGAATGTTAAACACCGTTTTCCTCCCTACAAACTCGAAATATATTATCCGTGACATATGTCTTTGATGATATAAATATTATAAACTTACAAGGCAAGTCTGTGACCCCTCAGAAATAATTTGAACACACCTGGGGCTACACCAGAACAATTTCTATTATGTGAGGAAAAAAAAAAAAAACGCTACAGGAAAACTTTGAAAAACTTAGTATAAATTTTACAAATAACCAAGCACATAAGATATGAAGTATTTGGCACCTTCAAATTGTTATACAGGGTCCATTAGAAGTAACACCCTTTTTAAAGTAGTTATGTTAATGTAGTTATGATATTGTTGTGTTACAGACTTACATGCTTATGATGTTGGTGTAGATTACCTGCTCATAAAAGAGGGGCGTTATTTGTGCCGGACCCTGTATATTGAGGTCCTAATATGTGCCAGAGAAGCACGCAGGCCTTTCATGGATATTTATTATCTTCAGTTATCCCAGCTTTCAATTTAGGGAGTTTTATCCTCATTTTAGAGATGTTCAAAAAGTCAAAAACATGACTCATACAAGCATAAGAATAAAATAGAGCAACATATCACATGTTTTATTCAACTCATTAGTTAATGAGGGAGCCAGTAAGATGGTAAGACTGGTTAAAATAAAATATTTTGAGAAACTGGCTATTTATTGGCATTCTGAAAAAAGGAAATACAAGTCAGATAGGATTACCAGGTTAGCTAGGTGGTTAGTATTCTTCAAGGCAATTAATCCATAATCTTTGGGGTTATCTTTTCTACTGGGCAGAAATCTATAAATTAGCATTCAACTTCAGAGTCTTGACCCAGGGAAATTCTTCAGGGTTTGACCCAGGGAAATTCTCCAAGAACATTAAATAATCCTTGAACCAAGTTATGTGACCCAGTATGACATTAACACCCCATGCTGTACATTGTTTTGATTTCCAAGTTTTGGTTAATTCTTATTAACAGTAACAAGGCCCAGAGAGATTAAAACTTTGGAAAAAATTATGCAGCCACAAAGTTTCAAAACCAGGTCAATCTGTGTCCAAAGTATAAATACTGCAGCAGGAATGGTTTTAAACAACATTGTTTTAAAAAAAAATCTCTCACCATAAAATATAAAAAAATACAATTGTCCCAGCTCGGTTTTTCACAGACTTGTCTATTTTCTTATTAGATGGAAAGAGTTTGGCTTACTAATGACATTGAGGCATTTCTTTACATATTCTTTCTTAATGTCATAATTTCTCTTACATCCTAACTAAGAAGACATTATCATTTGCAGCCTTGACCCTTCATTAAAAATGCATTTGCTACTTTTCTCCCTTCTGACAGGTGCCTTGCGAGCAGGTAGGTATGGAGACAAGCACAGTAGTGCCTTGGGTACCAACAGTGTGGTCTAATGGAGGAGAAGCATGTGTCATGGTGGCAGAGCCAGTGCCTAGAGAGGACTGAGCAGGCGCTTTGCACTTGGAGTGGGATGGAGAGAGGCAGGAGAGGTTCTACTGAGCAGCCTGCACTGCAGCAATGGGCTGGTGAGGAGAGGAAAGACAGCTTGTCTTGACCTGACATTGAGCTACTTGAAAACCATACAGGACAAAGTCTGAGCAGGCTTCACGGGGTGGGTTGACTCAGCTCCATAAAATGACCTTTTAAGCTCAAGACATATGTCTGGGATTACAAGAAGGAGCTTTTGTGCATAGTTTGCACGATTGCCTTACCTCACACATACGCATTGAGAGACAGAGAGAGACAGACACACACACACAGAGAGAGAGAGAGAGAGAGAGAGAGAGAGAGAGAGAGAGAAGAAAAAATTGTGTCTTGTTTTCTTCTAGGAAAAGAGAACACTGGTGGAAAGAAAACTGTCTTTGGAAAACAAGCTTCTGCAACTCAAATCCAACGCTACATGTGCTAAAAGGTTAGCAGCTGCTGATACCTTTTCTCTTCATTGATCCACTAACCAGTGGACCAATGCTGCTACCCTCGAGGGAAACACGGGGCTCACCATAGCAGGAGTGGGGAGAATCCTAGGATTAAGGGACTCTTGCCTCCCCTCCCCACCCACTGGGGCTACAGGGAAACTGGTGGGAAGGTTAATCCTTTTGAGGGGTGGATGAGCCTGTCCCCTCCCTGTTTACCCTTGGTGACACAGGGGACGCTCCCTCCCCCCCATGCTTCTGGTTTTGTTAATGGCCCAGCCACAAGTGGAGTTTGTGGAGAGCGACGGAAATACTGTGAAAGGCCACCACCCTTCCTTCTTCGAATGTACATACAGGTACTCATGATTCACAAGCAGTCACAGTCCTTAGTGTGCTCTGGGGGTGGGGATGGGTTTATGGGTGTCACCACTTCTTCCCCACTCAGCTGCTGTTAGAAAACTCTGGAATATCATATAATAACTCATGTCACATGCAATGTCCTGAGTTGTCCTCTCCCGTTCTTTTCTAATCGGAGCCCACACCTGACATTGTATTTCCTGATATAATGTTCAAAGTCAAATCTTACTTAAGATTTTAGTTCACCTGTCTAGAGAATGTACAAATTCTTATTTTCATTTATTCAATAATACACGCTCAAACATCCCTCCCTCTTGGTCTTTTGATTTTTCCTCTTGTTTTCTTTTCCTATTACTATCTCTCTTTGTCTTCTCATCTCTCATTGGCTGTGTTTTCTGTCTGCTTCATATTCATGCATTTTTGACCACCTGTGCCAAAGCCCAGAACTGGGCTGACCCTGACAATTGGACATGCATATTCAAAACACACTGAGATGCCACCAAGTTCTTAATCTCCTCATATTCATCCCTGTGAACAAGTAGACAGCCCCAGAAGGTGGACCTCTACGAGAGTTTTGTAACCCTGCACTTCACTGTAGAGAATGAAGAAAATACTGCCCAAGGCATCCATAGCTCTTCCATGCAGCAGAATACTGGCTAGTCCAATGAGCCTTGCAAGAAGAGTTCAGACAGTCTGAGTTTGATTCTTTTCTTCTTTAAAAAGTGATTTTTTTTTTAATTGATAGCAAGGTTTTTGTCAGTCTTTGAGTCAGAGATGTTACCATTTTAAAAACCAAACTGATCTATTCTTTCAGTTCTGTTATATATCAGCAGTTGTTATAAAGAATTCTCAAACAGCTCTTAAGGAGGTTTTAGAAATATCTTGAAGGAAATGGACGTTTTGTGTTTCCAGAAAAGGCGTTTGAACATCCAGGCTTATGCAATTTTCATAGATTGTAGGTATCACAAATATTTACCTTATTACTGTTTCTGATTGTGTTGTGAAGTATTCATTTTGCCAAGCGACAAGGACATGAAATCAGTGTGAGTCAAACTCTTTTGGTTCCAGCGATAGAGACTTGGTTCAGCTACCACAAGCAAAGGTGAGTCCTGTTAGCTGCAGATGCGGCCATAAAGCAGATGCATCTCGCAGGAGACAGGAAGGCCACCCTTTTGCACTTCATGAGGTTTTTAGAAACCAGATGATTTTGTTGCTCCCATTCAGTATTGGGCGTGTTCTCGTCCCTCGCACTTCCGGGATGAGTCATTAACTCCGCCCCCTTCCCCCCGCACCCCACGTTTCACCAGCTGGTGTATACTCTGTTTTCCTTGCAAACTCCAGAGGAAAGAGTTTGATTGGCCTAGTACGCTTCGCTGTTTTGGGCAGATGAGCCAACCTCTACATTGTCATCCAACCAATAGCCTTTGGCAGTCATCCCACGCCAGTCCTGGGGTGTCCTGGTCTTACTAAAGGAGTAGCTGAGAGCTGCTTCCCCGAGCGGGGGCTACAGGTGATTTCATTTGCGTAGGCTCAGGGGGGGGGGGGGGTCGGACAGGTCTGTGACTTCCTTGGATTACGGTGCGCTTCATTTCGCCATTTTGATAAAACAATTCAGTGTGTTCCAACTTGACATTTCTAATGCTAAAGAAAAGCATCTCTGAGGATGATAACTCTTAACCTTTTAGAACTCAGGAGAAAATGACAGGTGTTTTTCTGCATACCAATATGTATATATCATTACAATACCTTAAGCTAATCCTCACAATGAGAGTTACCCTAAAAACAAGGTCGTCCCCACATTTCTGCCACCTTCTGCCCTCCTTCTGCTATAGAAATGTTTACCTCCTTTCATTTCTGGAGACCTCTCAGACGGTTTCCTCAGGCCCCTGTGTGAGTAGGAGCAGAAGGCAGGCTGCGCACTCATCCCTCTGCCTGTGACAAACACCCAGGCCGGGTTTACAGTTATCCTTTGGGGAAACACATTCGAGGCTTGTAAAGGTCAGTACGTTGGCTCCTCCACCTATTGCAGGTATAGGAGCTGCATATGGATGACAGATCCCTGCAGGAGGAAAGGTACCTGGAAGCTGAGCTGCATGCCAAAGCATTTTATTGTTACTTATAGTGTCCATTTACCTGTGGTAGTTCGGATGGCTCTCTCAAGATCTGCCCCCACGTTGAGGGCCACCACTAAAAAGAACAGTGGAGAACATTCTGAGGGGCAATAGCAATGCATATTCCGGAGTCACACCCACGACTTACCTTATTCTTTCAACTTGGTGTGGCCAGAGAAAGGTAAACACCTGGCCTCTTCTATGCTTGAGGCTGTGATCCTCAGTTTCCCTCTCTTGCACTGGGGATTCACAGTGACAGATGCCATCCAGGTACAATAGACATTAGATCCTAAATAGTTGGCGCTCTGATCCCCTGTAGACTCCAGCAAGATTCTTTCAGAGCTTCAAAGATGCTCTAGGGCATGACCAGCCTCACTGCCTTCTCTCTGGACTGGGACTTCCACGTAGGGTTGTTTATATTCCCGAAGCCTGGATAATGTGTAACGTGCACAGAAGTCGTGACATCTCAGGACAACGGCACTCGTGTTCCTGTATCTCAGTACCTAGCTAGCTAGCTCTTTTTATTTCCTCTGGAATTTTCCTTTAATCATCCTAAGGCATGAATTCTTGATAATCAATGCACTTCACAAAGACTTAAAAGAGTTATATTCTGGGATTGTGTACATGTGGCTGTCCTCAAGCTATTCGTGCCCTTTATGATTGATTATATATGCATGTACCCTGAGTTCTAACTAAGAACATCGAAGATTGTTTATAAAAACTCCCTAAACTGTAACATGATTTGTGAACTGGGAAATAAATTGGAGGAGGTGGCAAAGCAGATACAAGAACGGCATGACGAGGTTGGCCCTCAAAATGTGTACCACGCAGTGCTATCCGCCGGCTCGTGGGAGACCACTGACTTAATGTCTTCAGCGGGCAGCCTAAAGGGGAACTTACGAGTAACTTTGTGATTTACAATGTTCACGTAAATAAAACCAATCCATTCTGTGGGAGAAATCCAGCTCTTTTGAATATATATATCAGAGAGAAAATTCTCCAGGATAGGCTCTTAAAGAGAACCCTGAAGAATATCTGCAACTGAATGCTGATGATAAACACAGAAGCTGTCCCTAAGAAGATCCTTTAAGGATCGCACGATGCCCATCAAAGCCATTATAAATATGAGGAACAGAAGGCAGTGTGGCAAGGCCCAATAATGCTACCCTCAGATGTTAGCGACCCAGAGATCGATTTAAAGTGTCCCAATGAGTGGATGGAAAGACAGTCCTCCATGAACTCGACTTCCTTTGACCAAATTTCTCTGTGATCATCCGGGTTCGAAGTTAGGGGTAAAGCCCTTTGCTCTCACACCTCTGCAAGCTTAACACAGGACTGGCCTCCTCTCTTGAGCGCGAAGGAATCTCACGGGAAGAGTACGGGAAGTGGTGCTCTGTTCGCTCTCCCTCGGTGTGGAACTGAGAGAGAATCTTCCAGTCCCTTCCTCAAAAGGGTGGGGCCAAGATTTCCCCCTCTTTGTGTTTGGGCTTTCTTTTTTTCTGCGGGGGCCGAACATGGTGGGGGGTGGTTCCCCGGCTGGGAATCGAACCCAGGCCGCAGCATGGAGAGCACTGAAGCCTTAGCCCCTGCACCACCAGGGAACCCGTGTGTAGGGCTTTCTTGTCTGCTCCCCTGAGCGTTCCCGGCATCAGTCTCTTTCAGTCTGGGGAATACGAGGCCGGAGGAGAACACAGGCAACTCACTTGTGTTGCTCCTTGGACTCCAAGGTCCGAGCTAGTCTGGCTTTTCCTCTCTACTTTCTAGCGTCTTCTTGTGTTTTTTTCTGTATAACCTCCAGGTTTTAGTTGTACTTTGTAGGAACAACAGGCAAAAATATACCTTTTACATCTTCCCAGAGCCGGAAGTTTTTCATTTTGTTTTAATTTCCACATTTCCTTTATTTATATTGAGGCATTGGGAGGCATGGCATGAATCCTGGAACTAGGCATTTATTAGAGGGGCTGGCCTCCTCCAGGCCTGGCCTTTGTTATATTTTCTTCCTGCTGTGTTGCGTTAGTGCCTCTTTATTAAGACCAAGTGCTTTAACTGAAAGATAAAGAACAGATTGAAGGGCGCTCAAATGGCAGCTTTTTGAGGTACACTCTCATACCCAAAGACCTTGCACGAACAACTAGGTTTCATATTTATTGAACAATTCCTAAGAGAGATTTTCTGCAACTGCCTTAGGCACTGTCTAGTGTACCAAAGCAGGTAAGTCTGAAAGACATGCGTTTTCAAAGGTGCTTCTAGAAATACTTTTCTTCCATCTTGAAGCCTGTGTCAGATGTTTATTTCTTTACAGTGACTTTTTGGGTCATGTTCTCATGGGATTATACATAGAGGAAGTTCCTGAGCTTCGTATTTGAAGAGCATGCTACTTACCCTGTGCCCCAGTGTGCTGTCCTGAAGTCACTTAATTTCCTTCGGTCGCAGAGTTCTGGGTCATCATAAGACCCAATGAGACTATTTTTGAATACTTGCCTTTAACATTTTAATGAAATTTTTAGTTTTTAAATCGATTTATGAATATTTCATGAATATTCAAAGCCTCCTGCCTCTGCAAAGCATCCCTAGTTCTCCCTCATTATTTCCCAGGGCATCTTTGCTGTGAAGTGCCTCTTCGGGTCACTTTCTGACTTTTCTACTGGGCTACCTGTCCTATTGATGTATAGTGTCCCTTATTTGTTCTGGCTACCGTGCCTTTATCAGTCATCTGCATTACCAATTTCCTGAGGCTTATTTGACAGCTTGAAGTTTTTCATTGTTGTCTGTTCAGACGTACCCATCTTTCCCTTTGTGGTTGATACTGTTTTGAGTGCTGTGTTTAAAAACCTTCCTCTATTCCAAATTCATGAAGATGCTCTCCTGAATTTTTGCGCAGTCTTTTGGGTCTCCAGTTTTAGTCACAATCTACGTAAAAGTTTTCTTTACTATAAGATGAGACTAGGGTCAACTTTGTCTATATATATATATATATTCAGTTGTCTCAATACTATTTGTTGAAAAGATCATTCTTTTTATAACATTTTGCAGAATCACCTTTGAAATAAATTAAGTCTATTGGCCTATCTCTGTGATACTCATACGAGGGCTGTCCGGAAAAAAATCCAGCCATAAATGCCTCTATTTTTCATAGTACATGGCTGGATACTTTCCAGACAGCCCTTGTATATTTTGTGACATATACATATTGTGTAATTATACAGTGTTTTTATAGGATGAATTACTTAATTTCATGGGATAAATAGGAATTGTTATTATTATACATCATTTATACTTGTGCAAGGACTTCCAGGGTTTTATAGAAATTGAGATTTTTAAAGTAAAAAACCTATTTTAAAGCTTACTCATGCAAAATCAAAAGAGGAAAAAATTTAAGACGGTCTTAAATATTGCAAGTGGCCTGCAAATTGCCTGGCTTTAAGAGACTCTGTTGTTTGCTAAAAGTTATTGAGAAAACCTGAGTGGTTTAGTGATACACTGTTTGAAGCACGGTCCATGGACCAGCAAGACCATTGACAATGCCTGGCGCATACTGGAAATGCAGAATGTCAAGCCCTACCCCGGCGTGTTGGATCAGAATTTTAACAAGAATCCTGATGATTTAATAAGATCCTCCAATACATGTTAAGTTTGAGGAGCAATTTTTAGTACATAATGTGAGACAAAAATGGAGACTCATTTTTTCTAATGAGAACATGTTCTGAAATATCACATGAATTTCCATGACCTTTATAATATTTGAGGAGGCTATAAAAAAATTGCATGTTGGCTACTAATTGGAAAACCTTAATAAGCTAAAACAAATTTCATATATTACTTTGTAAAAAGCTTCTTTTTCCAAAAGCATATTCACTTTACCTCTTTAAATTTATAGTAAAATCTTGTAAAGGAGTAGAGGTAGGAATTATTATATCTGTTATACTGAGGTTTAGAAAGGTGGTGACCTCAAAGTCACCATGCTCCCCTGTTTGCTGATCTTGCCACACTGCCTGCTGCCTCCTAACTAAAATAATATTGGCAAGAAGACAGCGAAACACCGTAAATCAAATTCCATTTACTAAATGGAGCTTCAGAAAAGTATGAATAATCTAAATTCAGACTTCACCCATCTTTTTTCACAATGGTTGATTTAGACTCAAAACATTAGCCTGAATTTAATTTCCTCCTTTTTCTTTTTGCCCTACTTACAGGTAGCAGAATTACCAAAAGTAGGGAGCCAATACGTACATATGTACATACGTACATACGTACACATGTACATACACATGTAAGTGAGTGACAAACACAGGCGATCCGCATCATGCACTAACTCTGCATTGTTGGAAATTGCTTTCTGATTTTTTATATATATATGTGTGTGTGTGTGT